>JBBPBX010098755.1:0-12638 GCA_038048925.1 Garcialebias charrua | reverse complement strand
ATCTGTTTCATGTTGCTGCTGATCTGTTTCATGTTGCTGCTGATCTGTTTCATGTTGCTGCTGATCTGTTTCATGTTGCTGCTGATCTGTTTCATGTTGCTGCTGATCTGTTTCATGTTGCTGCTGATCTGTTTCATGTTGCTGCTGATCTGTTTCATGTTGCTGCTGATCTGTTTCATGTTGCTGCTGATCTGTTTCATGTTGCTGCTGATCTGTTTCATGTTGCTGCTGATCTGTTTCATGTTGCTGCTGATCTGTTTCATGTTGCTGCTGATCTGTTTCATGTTGCTGCTGATCTGTTTCATGTTGCTGCTGATCTGTTTCATGTTGCTGCTGATCTGTTTCATGTTGCTGCTGATCTGTTTCATGTTGCTGCTGATCTGTTTCATGTTGCTGCTGATCTGTTTCATGTTGCTGCTGATCTGTTTCATGTTGCTGCTGATCTGTTTCATGTTGCTGCTGATCTGTTTCATGTTGCTGCTGATCTGTTTCATGTTGCTGCTGATCTGTTTCATGTTGCTGCTGATCTGTTTCATGTTGCTGCTGATCTGTTTCATGTTGCTGCTGATCTGTTTCATGTTGCTGCTGATCTGTTTCATGTTGCTGCTGATCTGTTTCATGTTGCTGCTGATCTGTTTCATGTTGCTGCTGATCTGTTTCATGTTGCTGCTGATCTGTTTCATGTTGCTGCTGATCTGTTTCATGTTGCTGCTGATCTGTTTCATGTTGCTGCTGATCTGTTTCATGTTGCTGCTGATCTGTTTCATGTTGCTGCTGATCTGTTTCATGTTGCTGTGTTCATTGTGCTCATCTGCTCACACAGACTCATGTTCGTGCTGCTGTTTGGTTTATACTACTAGTGTATACTACTAATATACTACTATATTACTAATACGACTAGTGCTTACTGTATTTTTACTTTATCTTTTTTTTTTTTTTCTTCTTTCGGCTTTTTCCCTGCGTTAGGGGTCACCACAGCGATCTAGTCGCACGAAGATTTGGCAGTTGTTTTTACGCCGGATGCCCTTCCTGACACAACCACAGACCACCGAGCAACCACAGCCCTCTGTGTGGAGTAGAGAGCTGATATCTAGGGTTCCCGGGGGAGCAGATGGTGTGGGTTAAGGGCCTTGCTCAAGGGCCCAGAGTGGGGCAGATGAGGGTGGAGACAGGTGTGACCGCTTCACTTATCCCACCCACATCTTTGATGTTGTCGGTACCGGGGCTTGAACCGGCGATCTTCCGATCACAAGCGCACCTTCTTAACCTCTGCGCCACCACTCCCACTAGGTCAGCCAGTAGTTGCTGCTGATTTGTTTCATGTTGCTGCTGATCTAGTAAGCACGACTAGTGCTTACTGTATTTTTACTTTAACATTTTTCTTAGTTCATATCTTAGATCTTATTGCTGTTTTTCTTTTAAATTTTACTTTTGTTGGATGTAACTGGGACCCTGTGTACACACTTTCGTTCCACCTGTGATGTAAATGACAATAAAGAACCAGGAACAGGGTTTGCCGCAGCAGACCTCTGCAGCCCATAAATCTCTCGCCTGATGAATGACTGATGACAGCTTCTGCTCCTGGAGGCTGGTTTGTTGACTGATTTTGTAACTTGAGAACAATTTTTGTGGGGATTGATATCTACGAGTGCCTTATACCTAGTGGATTAAGTAGTTGACTTCAAATCAGAGGGTTGGGAGTTTGATCCCCTGCAGTGAACCAAAACGTCTTTGAGCAAGAAACTGCACCCCTCAACATCTGCAGATATTACTGGTGTATAAGTGAAACTGTAAAACATAAAATATCTATGTAGTGGTAAAAAGCACTGAATGAAAAGGTGAATGCAGAGTTTGGTGAGGTTAAATGATGCTTACAAGTTCAAACCCTTTTATACCACCTAAAAAGTTAAAATGTCATAAAATCTAGATTTAGAAAACAAAAACTCCCCATCTGGGTGTTTCCTTTTGTTCTGTCAGAGCCTGAGTAATGCGTACCAGGACCAGATTCAGATCTTTCAGAAGAACGGGCACTTCATTCTTCTATCTGCACATTCAATAAAGCTGATAGGAAATAAGATCATGTAGCCATGCTGTGCCTGACTCACTTCATTATGAACTCATGATGCAAGAGGATGACAGTTTTTTTTCTTCTGTCCAACATCTGGTGGACTCTTGTTGAAGGTCCGCACATCTCTCAACCATAACAAAAGAAAGTTGTTCAAATAAAAATGTAAAAACTTATAACTGAGATAGTTTGGTTAATTTGATGGGATGCGTTTAGAAATGTAAAATATAGTTGAATCGTACAACTGTGCCCTCTACAGTTGGATTTAAGAACATGAGCAGGGGTCTGCAACATGTGGCTCTGGAGCCACATGTGGTTCTTTGGTCCTTGGTCTGCGGCTCCTTGAAGCTTTGACCAAACATAATGCAAAATGTAAATTATATGGTTTTTATACCAACAGTGAAGATAAATAACAAGTTTGAGCCATTTTCTTTTTCTGCAAATGTTTAAAATAAATGACTAAAACAAGGAGAAAATAAGGGTGATTAGCTTTATCTACTTCATTTTTCCAACTTTTGGCCTTAAAGTGGGATCATTCTATCAAATCCAGCAGAAATTCTTTGGAATGCCTTTAGGACAAGTTACCTAGAAGAAATATAGTGAATAATTAATAGATAGGCCTAATTAAAGTCAAAGTAAATACAAAATTTGAATTTAACATCACAATTACTATCTAACAAAATGACCTAACATTTAGACACAATTTAAATTTGTGCTTTATTACTTTAAAGTGGGATACACATTTATTTTGATTTTTATAAAATAAGACTCATATAAACCATGCATAATTCAGGGTTAAAATTCTTATTACATCTATTTGTTCCCTTGTTTACATAAATGTGGTATTTTCTTTAGTCCTAAAATGTAAAACTATGTATTAAAATTCAATATATAATTTTTGTCTTATAAATCACCCCCCACTGGCTGGAAACAAAAACCCCTTCATATGAATTTGAAGTGGCCCATGAGCCACCAGTTGATAATGACCGTTGTAGCAGGTTTTGTGACACATTTTGTTTAATAAATGAAGGGTAGAAATTACTCTTTTGATCCAAAAGGTTGCAGACTCCTGAACATGAGGAACTCAATTTATTTCACAGTCTTCCTTTTTTCAGATTACCTGTACTAAGACTAGAGACAAAAAAAATATCTAAGAGCCATCAGCAGTCCAGGTATGATAAAAAAAATAAATAAATAAACAAACAAAATCAAGCTGTATTTAATGCATATAGAACATCACATGTTGTGTTTTTGTATATTTGAATAGAGAAAATCAAATGTAAAACTCAAAGACAGTCAAAGTTGTGTTTTCTTTCTTTCTTTCTTTTTAGTCTTTGTTTCTTCTCCAGAACAGAATCCTGGTGGTGCAGACTGGTTCACAGCAGCCATAGGTTGCTGCAGATGTTAAGACGGTCTGTTTCCACTCACAGCCACAGGATGGCGTTCCACTCTTCCCAACAGAACAAGCCTTGCAGGATCCAGCTGACTCCTTTGAGAAAATCTGCAACAAAACCTCCCTGGAAGGCCAGAACACCTGGAGATCTGTGCTCTTCTTTATTTGTTCACGAGAGAATCAGAATCACCAGCTGAGATACGACTGCAGAGTTCAGATGATTTCCCAGGAGTCCAGCTCACCTTTGGTGAACAAAACAATAAAATAGATCTGAGTGTAGGAAGGAATTATACAAAAGAAGTCATTTTGTTCAGATTTATTCATCGTGTGCATTCCATGAATAAAGTCACGAGTTCTAAAAACCCCTCTTGGTTAAAATGCAACGAGGCATGAAATGTCCTTTTGCTGCTTCTGCCATTAAAACATGCTCATATGTTAATGAAATAACTGAGGCAGAAGACGTGTGTCTTGAAACAAGAAATATTTAATTAAACTCCTCTCTAATATCCAAACCAGAGAAACGTTGAGACTTTTTCATGAAGTATTTACATTAACTTGCTAACTTTAGTGCATTTTTCGTAACTTGCAACATAAATTACATTAAATATTCGACAACATTGGGAGTTTTCAGTCGTGTTCATCCAGCTGGACAGCACAAAACTCATAAAATCGTCAGTTTGATAAAGCTGTTTGCAACAATATCATTTTATGATTCAACATTATTTGCTATTCAACAGCATTTTGTACACACCAAGTACAAGTTTATGGAATAATAGTTATCTTATTACAATGCACAATGAGCAAGAAAACAGCAGATATAAATATTTTTATTTTTTTAAGATCCAATTTTTCTTGGAGGAATGCATTTAACCTTCTGCCTTCACACCTGAGTTTTAAATTAACATTGTTTTAGGTTGAGAAATGACAAAGTTGGTCAGAGAAAGTCAGAGTCAGTCAGAGTGTTGTGAATCACTGTCAGCTACCTCCACATCAAGCACTATCTGAGTTACAGGTATATGTTTGTGTTTTCTCAGGTCAACTGGCTGTGGTGGCCATGTTGAACTGGGTTGACTACAGTCAATAATTATTTGTAGTTATACATCCAATAAGTAATTTCTCAGAGCTTAAATAAAATACTACCAGTGCTTCATGTGACATTTTCCAAACAGATATATGAACAAAAAGGCAAAGGTTTTTCATGTGATGGGAGATAATGGGAAATTTTCAGATTATTTTAATTTGAAAATTTTCTTTGGGAAATTTTCTCTTGTTTTAGTAAAGTAGGCATCAGTGCTGGGCAGCGCTAATCCAAAAATTAGTTCCGCTATTTCTAAAGCACTTATTAATTTATTTAGGTCCGCAATTTCAAAAGCGCTTATGTATTAGCAATGCTAGCGGATGCTAATGCTAACACGCTAACCGCCATTTTGAACAAGGGCAAATGGCGAACTATTTTTAAATCCAGCAGATTTGACCATTTCGTGAACCGGTTAAGCTCAGAAAAACCTTGTGCTATAAAGTCAGCTAAGAAATATATTTTTTCTCAGCAAAGAAATAATTGTTTTTACCGTGTTTTCTTGGAAAGTCCTTAGCTTCTGTGGCCGCCGCCATTTTGAAGAGGGCAAATGGCGAACTACTTTTTTTAATCCAGACGCGTCGCGTAGGCCGCTGAGAAACATCCATAAGTTCACCCTCCATGTTAAAAACTCTTCGTCTGACTCTTTGAAAACAAGCAATAAGGCTGCAGAGTAACACACTGGCTGCTAACTGCGCTCTCTCTAGCCAAGAGACTGAGGGGGATGCTTTTTTGTCACGGACCACATCCGGCGCTGACAGGATATGGTCTGTTAGCAGTCGTCCGGTTGATTTAAGAGCCCGTAAATAAGCTTTTTCGTTTATACTGATAGATAATTAGTTTTAAATAAAAATAGCGCAAATCCGCTTATGATTTATAAAAGTTAGTCAATCCGCTGTAAAGCTAACAAATTGTTTAGGTCCGCTATAAGCGGATTAGCGCTCCCTAGCGGTCTGGAGCCCACCTTTGGTAGGCATCCATGCATAAACCCATACATACATACATACATACATACATACATACATACATACATACATACATACATACATACATACATACATACATACATACATACATACATACATACATACATACATACATACATACATACATACATACATACATACATACATACATACATACATACATACATACATACATACATACATACATACATACATACATACATACATACATACATACATACATACATACATACATACATACATACATACATACATACATACATACATACATACATACATACATACATACATACATACATACATACATACATACATACATACATACATACATACATACATACATACATACATACATACATACATACATACATACATACATACATACATACATACATACATACATACATACATACATACATACATACATACATACATACATACATACATACATACATACATACATACATACATACATACATACATACATACATACATACATACATACATACATACATACATACATACATACATACATACATACATACATACATACATACATACATACATACATACATACATACATACAAAGTACACTATCTTTACCCGCTTCTTCCTTTTTGGATCACATGTGTCACTGGTACCCATGTCCAACCATACGAGAGGGGGGGGGCACCCTGGACAGGTCTCCAGTCCATCACAGGGACACCCATGATGAGAATGATATCGTAAATGAATTTAATCAATATTTTGTAAATATTGGATCAAGCCTTGCAGCTAAAATACCAAAAGTAGATAATAAGGTGTGTCATTCAATTAAAAGTTGCACCAACAGTATTTTTCTTAGTGGAACTAACAAAGAGGAAATTATGAAAATGGTAAAAAATCTCTCAGACAAGAGATCAAAAGACTGGGTGGACATGGATATGATGTTCGTAAAGGAAATAATAAGTTATGTTATTGAACCGTTTACATATATATGCAATTTATCTTTTTCAACAGGAATATTTCCAGATAACATGAAAGTAGCAAAGGTAATTCCTCTTTTTAAAAATGGTGATAAATGTGTATTCAATAATTATAGGCCAATATCCTTATTACCACAGTTCTCAAAGATTCTAGAAAAACTATTTGTGACCAGATTGGATCAATTTATTGATAAACAAAACATTTTAAGTAGCAGTCAATATGGGTTTAGAGAAAAAAACTCTACGTCAATGGCTCTCATGGATTTAATGGAACAAATAACTAATGCTGTCGATCATAAACAGTACTGTGTTAGTGTTTTTGTTGATCTAAAAAAAGCATTTGATACCATTGACCACACCATTCTCCTTGAAAAACTAAATAAATATGGTATTAGAGGACCAGCATTACAGTGGGTATCTAGCTATTTGAAGGACAGGAAACAGTTTGTGCAAATAAATGATGTTAGATCTGACCTCCGTGATATCACTTGTGGAGTTCCTCAGGGTTCTGTGCTTGGACCAAAGTTGTTTATTTTATATGTGAATGACTTGGTAAATGTGTCAGCACTACTTAAATGTGTTCTTTTTGCCGATGACACCACTTTTTTCAGTTCGGGTAATGACATAAAACAGATTTTGGATATGATGAAAACAGAATTTATAAAAATACAAACTTGGTTTAAATTAAACAAATTATCTTTGAATTTAGATAAAACTAACTACATGATTTTCAGTAACAAAAAGGGAATTGTTGATGACGATCCATTTGAAATTGAAGATGTTGTGATCTGTAAAGTGAGTGAAGTGAAGTTTCTGGGTGTTATCATTGATGACAAACTGACATGGAAACATCATGTAAATTCCATTAAAAAAAACTAGCTAGAGCAATTGCAGTACTGTATAAAGTCAGGGATTTTTTAATTGATAAAGCTTTACATATGTTGTATAACACAATCATTGCTCCACATTTAATCTATTGTATTGAGGTTTGGGGAAAAGCATGCAAAACTATTACAAAGCCTGTTTTTATTTTACAAAAGAGAGCTGTAAGAGTAATCACCAGAAAACATTTCACTCACCCTTCAAACACTTTGTTTATTCAACTAAACTTATTGAAATTCCAGGAATTGGTAGAATATAGTATTTTATCAATTATGTATAGGGCTCATAATAACACATTACCTTTAAATATCCAAAGAAATTTTATAAAAAGACAAAGTTATTACAATCTCAAAGGGACAGAGATATTCATCAAACCACAATTCAGAACCAGCTTAAAAGGACGGTCTACCTCAATTCAGGGAATTCGATTGTGGAATGCTCTGGAGAGTGATGTTAAAAATGAAAAATCAATGTATACATTTAAGAAAAAGGTCAAAAAGGACTTGCTCAAAAACTATATATGATGTAATCTTGCGTGTTTGTGTATTACAATTATGTTGTACTTATGATGTACGTTTGTGTATTACAGTTAGAAAAATTAAGTAGAGTTATTCATTTTATGAAGCAGTTTGTGTATTACAGTTAGAAAAATTAAGTAGAATTATTCATTTTTGTGATGAATTTGTGTATTACAATTAGGAAAATTAAGTAGAATTATTCATTTTGTGAACATCTTGATGTTGTGCCATCTTTTAGTTTGTGTATTTCAATTAGGAAAATTAAGTAGAATTAAGTAGAATTATTCATTTTATGATCTAGTTTGTGTATTACAGTTAGGAAAATTAAGTAAAAAAGCAAGATGGCTGCCGGGGTGCAGACACACAGTTTGGCAGGTCCTGAGTGTTTGTTACAAAAATTCTTCAAAATCATCAAAAGGCCTCGGATTTTGCCATCATCTTATTTGCTTATTGTTTTTATATCTTTTTATCTACTTCTGAGCTTAACGTGCCCAAGGAAAAGTGACAATCTAATCTTTTTGCCAGCTAAAAAGAGTCAACATCTTCTCTTCACAAGGCTGCTGGATTATGGCCATGCTAGGCCACCCCCAGGTAAAAAGGAACAATCTAGCAGTTTTCTACTATCTCCCAGAACTGCTAATCTTGTTCTGATACTGCTTCTGGCTGGTGACATTGAAGTAAATCCTGGGCCTGGGCCATCACCACTACAGCTACCAGGGCTACCACCTCTGCTACCTGGGCCATCACCACTACAGCTACCGGGGCTACCACCCATGCTACCTGGGCCACCACCACTACTACAGCTACCAGGGCTACCACCTCTGCTACATGGGCTACCACCACTACAGCTACCAGTGCTACCAGCTCTGCAACCTGGGCTACCACCATTACAGCTACCTGGGCTACAACTACAGCTACCTGGGATATCACCTCTGCAGCTACTTGGCCTACCACCATTACAGCTACCTGGGCTACAACCACTGCAGCCACCTGGGCTACAACTACAGCTACCTGTGTTAACACCTATGCAGCCAGCTGGGCTACAACAACTGCCACTACATGGACTGCCATCTCTGCATCAAGCTGGGCTACAATTACAACCAACCAGGGTACAACAACACTTTTGCCCACTTGCTCAAGCAGGTGTGCTACAACCACAGGCAGCTGAGAGTCAACAACATACTGTTGGCTTGCAACCACAGGTAGCTGTAAATAATCCTAAAACTGCAACAAAAAGACTACCATCAGCCATAAAACTAAAGTACCTGAATCCTGCTATTAAAAAACAAAACAAGATGCATTTTTTCCAAACCCTCAATAATGCAAAAGTAATTTGGGATCCAAGATCAAAACCAAAAGGAATTTTAATGGGTCACATCAACATTCGCAGTATTGTTAATAAAACAGAACAAATCAGACATTTATTAAGTGACTCAAACATTGACATACTTGGAATATCAGAAAGCTGGCTGACTTCTACATCACCAACAGCAGCTGTGAATATGCCAGGATACAATGTATACAGAAGGGATAGAGGGACAGGGAAAGGTGGGGGTGTATTGGTCTATGTTAAAAACCATATTAAATGTGAATTAATCAGTTGGCCAGGGGAAGTTAATCTTGAATGTATCGGTTTAAATGTTTCACTGTCACACACAATGTCATTCACTCTGATTTGTATTTATCGATCTCCATCTACCAAGGATATATTTTATGATCAACTTGGAACTATTTTAAACCACTGCAACTCTCAAAGGGAGATTATCCTTATGGGTGATTTTAACATCAACTGGGACAAGAAATTGGATAGGAGAAAATTGAAACAACTTGCTGACAAGTATAATTTAACAAAGGTCATAAATGGGCCAACAAGAATAACAAATACGTCCAAAACAACTATTGATTTAATATTCACTAACAAACCTGATAGAATTTTGAAGACTTTTAACCTCCTATCTGGTCTCTCTGACCACAATTTTATTTTCTGCTCAAGAAAAATTAATAGGCAGCATCCAGCCACAACTGCTAAAAATAGATCCTACCTTTTTATACCTAAACATTTGCAAGAGCATCTCAAGACTGAACTTGAACAAATAAATTGGTCGAATGTATTGGAATATAAAGATACTGAGATCTGTACTAACAACTTTATCAAGAGTGTCAATGAAATTTTAAACCAGTTTACAAAAATAGGCAAGTTTGGAAAACAGAACAATCATTTACCTTGGCTTAACAGTGACATTTTAAAATTGATAAAAGAAAGAGATAGAGCCTTTAAGAAATCCTTGAGTACAGGAATTACAACTGATCGTCAGATTTTTACATCACTGAGGAATAAAGTGATAAAACACATACGTAAAGCAAAAGCTATTTTCTACATTGACATTATAAAAGGAGCAAATGGAAATGGGAAAGTGATATGGGAAAATTTGAATAAGCTACTGGGACGCAACAATACTGATAATTTCAAAAATGTACAGCTTCAGGTAAATGGTGCACTGACAGATGACTTAAGCAAAATTGTTAATATGTTTAATTCATTTTTTATTAGTTCAATTGAAGAATTAACAATGCATCTCAAACACCCTGACATCCCACATAAATCTCTAGATGTCAATAAACCAGTATTTAGTATACAAGAAATCTCTGTCACTGAGGTTATAAAAACTATATCATCTCTAAAAGGCTCAAAGGCTAGAGACATATTTGGCCTGACAAGTCATTTTTTTAAGCTTCATAAAGAAGCACTTGCAAGTCCAATTGCACATATAATTAACCAATCGATTAAATACGGAGTAGTGCCATCCACATGGAAAATTGCCAGGGTTACCCCAGTGTTTAAGACAGGAGACAAAACAAAACCAGAGAATTATCGTCCTATAAGTATTTTGCCAATCATTTCGAAAATTGCAGAGAAATGGGTTGCTCTGCAGTTAACAGAGCATTTAAATGAAAGCCCAACTTCTCTCCATCCCATGCAATTCGGGTTTAGGAAGTATCACTCTACAGAGACAGCCACCTGTTACCTTCTGGAAAATCTAAAACAGCTTCTAGATCAGGGCGGCTTTGTGGGTGCTGTGTTCCTTGACCTGAAACGTGCTTTTGACACAATCAACCACAACATTCTTCTTGCTAAACTAACTCATTTTAATTTCTCTAATAGTGCCCTCTGCTGGATGAAATCATATCTGTCTGATAGAAAACAAGCAGTACAAATAGAAAACTCACAATCTACCTTTCTTACCTGCTCAGCTGGAGTCCCACAGGGCTCAATACTGGGACCAATCTTATTTAGCCTATATGTTAATGATTTGCCAAATGTTTGCAAAACTGTAAAAATGCAATTATATGCAGATGATACTGTATTGTATGTTCATGGAAAAACAAAAAATGAAGCTGCTGCTGTGCTTTCTAGTGCCATGATCCCGGTGTCTCACTGGCTCCAGGACTCTTGTTTACATCTCAACACTAAAAAAACAGTCTGTATGTTTTTCTCTCGGCTGCCACCAGATGATGGGCATCCATCTGTGTTGGTCAATGGCGAGACATTAGATGTGGTTGAACAATTTAAATACCTCGGAGTCATTTTTGATTCTAATCTAAATTTCAAGAAACATGTAAAGAGAATTTCACATACAGGTAACCCCCGACCTACGACCCCATCGACCTGCGAACCACGGGACTTACGAACATATCATATTTAATAAAAATATGAATTTAAAAAAAATAAATAATAAATATTTTTTTTTTTTTTTTTTTTTGTGTTTAAATGTTCTTAATTTCATGTGTACATCACTTTGTTGCAGCTCTGGTTGTTTTAAAGGCTTTATAAATAATAATTATGATAAAAAAGATCATTTCTGATCATTTTTGAGCAATTTTTGAGCAATTTTGGGAAACAGGAAGTAGGTCTTCAGTTTACACGGTCACAAATTAATGTAGAACACCGGACGCTATTTAAGGTTCAGTCACTGGGGTCTCCGGTCACAAATTAATGTAGAACACCGGACCGGACGCCATCTTAGGTTAGCTGCCGAGAGCTGGACGAAGACTGGTGACCAGGATGGCTTCATATGGATTAATTACTAGCTGGAAACGTCTCTGTGAACTTTGTGGATGTCTCAGGCAGCGGATTTATCGCCGATCGTGCCAGGCCGCCGTGCGAACACCTCCGGCCGGCCTGGCTACACCTCCGGCCTGGCTAGCTCCAGAGCTAACACTGGAGCTAACACGGGAGCCGGCCTTTTGAACACTGGTGACCAGGATCGCATCATGTGGATTAATTACTAGCTGGAATAGCTCTGTGGACGTCTCAGGCTGGAGCAGCGGCTGGAGCAGGAGCTGCAGATTGATCGCGCCGCCGCTCCAACACTAGCTCATGGCTTGGCTAGCAGAAGCTAGCCAGCTAGCTAACACAGGCCTGGAGCAGCTGCGGTGGCCCGCGCTGCTCGGCCCGAAAACAATCAACGCATGGCAACCTAAGATGTCGGCTTTGACCATCTCAAAGTAAGAAAATATATTTTTATTTATTCTGTAAATGTGAATAGCAATGTTTAACATTACAGTACACTACTTTACATGCTTAAATGTGTGCGCGCGCTCCGTTAGCATGATAAATAAAGGTTGAATGAATGAATGAATGAATAATTTTTTTTTTTTAAATATAATTTTCACCCCCTACCTACGAACGGATCGAGCTGCGAACCGTTCTTAGGTCCCGATCTCGTTCGTAACACGGGGGTTCCCTGTATATA
>JBBPBX010098754.1:0-12638 GCA_038048925.1 Garcialebias charrua | reverse complement strand
TATGAAGAATTATAGAACATTATAAAGGATTCACAAACTTTCAAGCACCACTGTATAGGGTGACATTATTGGGTCTGTCACGATCCGCGCAGGAGCTGGACTCACTGGACGAGCTGGACGCCAGGGCCGGTTCTAGCTGGAATCTGGACCTGGACCGGCCGGCGCCGACGGAGGAACCCACAAGCATGATGACCAGATGGCTCAGAAAGACAAAAATGACAATTAGTGAACTGCACAAACATCACACAGGATAAATCACTGAAGGAACAGCAATTACTTACCAGGCCCCCAAAGGGGACCCTTGGTGCAGACAAAGCTCAAAGCAGACCAGCAGATCATGACACCATGGGAGGACAATGCTCAATTAACGTCATGTGCAAGGACTTTCCTCTGCAGCAACCCAGCTCCTTCTCCTCTGAAGTCAGGAACCCAACTGCCTCTTCATGTGAAGTCACAGAGACTAAATACTGATCACTAATGAGACAAGAGGAAGACACCTGTGGACAATTAAGAAGAGAATCAGGTGAGAAACAGGTGAAATCCTCACATACCCCCCTCTCCACGGATGTCCCATGACATCCAAGAGAGAACACAGAGGAACACGAACACAGAGGAACACGGATGTCACTCGACACCCCTCGAGGAAACACGGAGGGACCAGGACTACATCTCCAGCGCCCACAGAGGAGCGAGGAGGTACAGAACGCCCCAGGAGGAGCGTAGAAAGGGACAGATCTTCGACTCCAAAGCTCAAAGAGCAAGGAGGGGAAGCAGACTCTGGAGCCCAGAGGAAATCCTCCAACACCCACTAGGCGTGTTTCCATCAAGGTTTCTAGGTGCGCATTATGAAGCATCGCATCAGAAAAACTAAATGGAAACGGCATAATTCGAGTTAACTTCCTCTAAGTCGCTCTAAAGTTTATACGCTCGCTTGAGGTAGTTTTTGGGGAGTCGATTCAGAGCTGAGTCGGCTAAACGACAGATGGAAACAGATTAGCCGACTCAGTTCTGCCGCAGCGAACATTCACGTCACGTGACTGATCAGCTGTTTCCGCTCCGGACAACATGTAACATCGCTAAAACTAGTTGGCATGACAGAATAAATACAACTTGCCCGATAGCAACACATACCTGAAATATTCTCTCCATTTTGCCGAGATGTCTGTTTTCAAACGCTACTTCCTGTTTACTGTGGAAGTGCGTAACGCTGACGTCTGACGTATGGCGCTGACGTGTGACGTAATGACGCTGACGTCTGACGTAGAGACGCTTTGCGTGGCATTGCAGATGCGCTTCAAGCCAGTTTAATGGAAACACTTCTGATCCTCATAATTTTAATTTACATTTTAGCGAAATTTTCTAAAATTCGCTCAAAAATCGAATTTAAATTGGATGGAAACATAGCAACTGAGAGCGAGGAGGGGGACAGAGGTTCGGCTCCAGCGGCCACGGAGGAGCGAGGAGGGGAACAGAACAGACACCGAGGCCAAGAGGGGACACGGATGGAAATGGAAAATCGCTTCCAATGCCCACAAAGGAGCATGGAGGAACCAATGCCCACCGGGGAGCACGGAGGAGCAGGTCTACATCTCCAGCGCCCCCAGAGGAGCAAGGAGGGCAGCAATACGTTACCCACAGGAAGACAGGTACTCCAGAAGCAGTTGGACTTTGTAGTGATTGAGCATTCTGTCACGATCCGCGCAGGAGCTGGACTCACTGGACGAGCTGGACGCCAGGGCCGGTTCTAGCTGGAATCTGGACCTGGACCGGCCGGCGCCGACGGAGGAACCCACAAGCATGATGACCAGATGGCTCGGAAAGACAAAAATGACAATTAGTGAACTGCACAAACATCACACAGGATAAATCACTGAAGGAACAGCAATTACTTACCAGGCCCCCAAAGGGGACCCTTGGTGCAGACAAAGCTCAAAGCAGACCAGCAGATCATGACACCATGGGAGGACAATGCTCAATTAACGTCATGTGCAAGGACTTTCCTCTGCAGCAACCCAGCTCCTTCTCCTCTGAAGTCAGGAACCCAACTGCCTCTTCATGTGAAGTCACAGAGACTAAATACTGATCACTAATGAGACAAGAGGAAGACACCTGTGGACAATTAAGAAGAGAATCAGGTGAGAAACAGGTGAAATCCTCACAGGGTCAATTTTGAGGGCATATTTCCCAGATTATGAGCTGAGTAATATAGAAAATTTTAAGTTTATTTCAAGCCGTATTTGTGTTGAAAATTATAAAAAAATTTGAGTGTATTTCAATTATATATGAGCTAAAAATATTGAACATTTTATGTGAAGTACTCCCTAATTATAAGTTGAGAAAAATCAAAATTTATAAGTTAATGTTGAGATAATTTAAGACAACTGCACAATTTTTAGTTTGTATAAACTTAAAAAATTTAAAAACATCACTCAATTTTTATTATGTAATCTGTTACAAAAAACCTTTTGAGTTCTGTGAACTTATTAGGGTTTACAGTGTTGGAATAAAAATGGACTCTCATCTTACATTTGAAAATCACATTAAGCATCTGTTTAAAACCTGCTTCTTCCATCTTCGAAACTTCTCCAGACTTCGCCCATCTCTAACTTTTCCTGATGCTGAGAAACTCGTCCATGCCTTTGTCTCCTCCAGGCTCGACTACTGCAACTCCCTGTTTATTGGTATCCCTGGCAAAAACCTTCAGAAACTTCAATACATTCAAAACAGTGCAGCAAGGATTCTGTTGAGAGTTCGTAAATTTGAACATATTACACCCATTCTCCATAACCTCCATTGGCTTCCTGTCACCTACAGAATTCAGTACAAAACTGCTCTCATTACCCATCAATGCTTGCACGGAACTTCACCTGACTATCTAAAGGACATTCTTGCACCATATTCATCCACCCGGTCTCTACGATCACAGAACAGTAATTTCCTTCATATTCCTCGGACCAAATTGAGGACCATGGGAGACCGAGCATTCTGTGTGGCTGCCCCCCGCCTGTGGAACTCCCTCCCTGACGACCTGAGAGCTCCACAGTCACTGGTTGACTTTAAAAGCAGCATAAAGACCTTTCTTTTTAAGCAAGCCTAATCTGCATCCACATGATTTTATCTTTGATCTTAGTCGATATTATTATTGATTTTATTTGATTTTATCACTTGTTTTATTTTGATCTTTGCTTTGTTACACTTTGTAGCACTTTGAGATTTTTATTAATGAAAAGTGCATTATAAATGGAATTCATTATTATTATTATTTATAGTCTGAACATTGTCAACAGAAAAGGATTTGTTCACCTTTTGCTCTTGTTTCCAGTTTCCCTGGTTCCTCGGCTCTGGTTTTCCTAGTGACTCCTTTTGAATCTTCCTTGTGTGCTGACCTGGTTCTCCTCGTGACCCATTTGGACTTCTCCTCGTGTCCTGCTCTGGTTCTCCTCATGACCCTCTTTGGATTCTCCCCAAGCTCTGGTTTGGTTCTCCTTGTGACCCGCTCTGGTTTCCCCGTGCCGTGCTTCCACCAGTTGCCTACCTTCCTTGCTCCCTTGGATTTCGTCCGGACTCCTCTCTGCAAACTCTCCCTTGATTGGAGAATTGGATTCCACATCACTCTCCAAACCTGTAAGAGAACAATATAATAATAATAATAATAATGAATTCAATTTATAACGCACTTTTCATTAATGAAAATCTCAAAGTGCTACAAAGTGCAACAGAATTAAATGTCAATAAAACAAGTAATAAAACAAGTAAAATCAATAACAGTATCAACTAAGATCAAAGATAGAATCATGAGGAGGCAGAGTATGCTTGGTTAAAAAGAAAGGTCTTCAAGCCGCTCTTAAAGTCAACCAGTGACTGTGGAGCTCTTAGGCAGTCAGGAAGAGAGTTCCACAGGCGGGGGGCAGCCACACTGAAAGCCCGGTCTCCCATGGTCCTTAATTTGGTTCTCAGAATGTGAAGTAGATGACTGTTCTGTGACCGCAGAGACCGGGTGGATGAGTATGGTGCAATATCAACCTTCATTATCAGTGTTCCCGTGGAAACCCTCTCTGACCATCTTTCCCTTCTTTCAGGAGTTGCAGAGAGACTTCAAGTATTTGCACTGTAAATAATTAACAGTCATTTGTATTTTTCCGTGTCTGCTTCGTTCTGGGTCTCATATCAATCTGGGTTCCTCGAGATTGTGACAATAACATTCTAAGCGGGTGGAATTGTACGCATCCTTTATGATTGTCTACTGTTGTCATCACTCTTTGTTAAAATCAGGTCTTTCTTGTAAATGAGTCCCTGAGTCTCAATGGGATTAACCTGTATGGATAAAGTTTGAATGAATGAAAGTGAACGGGGACAAAAATGCTAGCTTCAAAAGAAAATAACAGTTGAGAATAATTTGCTAACTTGTCTGATAACAAGACATTTTTTGTGTTTTGTTTTGTGCAAGTTGCTAAGTAGCACCAGTAAAGTATCTGTAGGATTTCATAAGGCTTGCTAGCAACAGAAGATGTAGAGTAGACCACAGTGTAGGTGGCAATAATATCAACAATGAGGGCATTTAACCTTCACATGTTAAACTACAACCCTGGGCTAGGCGAGTTTATTTATTTCAGATCCCTTGAAACTCAGTGATTTTAAATTAGTTTCAGGTAGGGACTCAAACAAGACTAAAAGTGCATCTATAATTTACTGTAAGGACATGTGGTCACACTCATTTTCTCAGCAAACATCTCAAAGATTTGTAGTTTTTTTTTTTTTTACTTTCTCGTTGTACTTTTTGACCTTACTAAGCATTCACTTATCCTGTACTGCTCCCATCTTTACATTCAATTTGATGTGAAAGCAGACACATGGACACCCAGGTTGTTTGGATAGCCCCCCTCATTAAATCATCCTCATGTAGTTGACCCAGTATGGCCAGACATACTCTATTTGGTAGTTTGTACAGCAGGACTGGCCGTCATTCATCGCCCATGGCAGGTTAAACAATGAGCATAATCTGTTTATGTCAATAATTATATAGTATTATCATGGGGTTCAGAACATCTGCTCAAAGTGCTTCTGTAGGGGTTGACAGAACCTGGGGAGGGTTATACTGTACAGGGAACCCACGACCTACGAACGAGTTCGGGACCTAAGAACGGTTCGCAGCTCGATCTGTTCGCAGGTCAGACCTTCCGTACACTCGTCACTCGGGGATGTCCTGTATTTTTTTATTTTTTGTGGTACCAAGTACTGTACAGTACGTACTTCGCCTATCCTAACACACCTAACACAGTGTAATTAATTAATACAGTACAGTAATAAAAATATAAATTAAATAAAAATATAATTTCTTACTTGGAGGTGGTCAAAGCCGCTGCTGCGTCCCGTGTTAGCTCCCTTGTTAGCTTCTGGAGCTAGCCAGGCCGGAGGTGTTCTCGCGGCGGCCTGGCACCATCGGCGATAAATCTGCAGCTGCCTGAGACATCCACAAAGTTCACAGAGACGTTTCCAGCTCGTAATTAATCCATATGAAGCCATCCTGGTCACCAGTCTTCCAAACCTGGCTGCCTGCAGCCGTAACTATGACCTAAGATGGCGTCCGGTGTTCTGCTTTAACTAGTAACCCTGTAAACTGGAGAGTTTCAAAGCAGCCGTGACTGACCTAAGATGGCCTCCGGTGTTCTGCCTTAATTTGTGACCGTGAAAACTTGAGACCTTCTTCCTGTTATGACCGGAAGTTGCACAATTATTGCGCAATCATGACAAAAATGATCAGAAATGATCATTTTTATCATAATTATTATTTATAAAGCCTTTAAAACAACCACAGCTGCAACAAAGTGCTGTACACATGAAATTAAGAACATTAAAACACACACAAAAAAAAAATTATTATTATTTTTTTTTTTTAATACAGTAATGTCATATTTTTATTAAATATGATACGTTCGTAGGTCCGGGCCGCCGTAGGTTGATGGAGTCGTAGGTAGGGGGTTACCTGTATATCTGCCAGGGATAAATCCACAGTGATGGGCAGGGTAGTTGTTTTTGTGTATGTCGAGACTGATGGGCTGGGGGGCAGAAAGCACTTTTCTGAGTGGACAGTCTTCAGAGGTGTACTGTAATACTCTTCCTACAACATTGGCCACAGATTGAGCTGGTTCTGTTTCCATCACTAAAACTCAAGTGATGGAAATATTAAGCAGCATGATATTCCCTCCAGTCCTTTCATTGTTAGCCTGTGAACCCCATCAAGCCCAAAAATATCTAGGATTCAGTGCTGACAGATATCTGGACCAAGGCCGCTCATAAATTAGGGCACTTAAAAAAATGAAAACAATTCTTATCAAATGTTTCAGAAGTGCATTTTAACTGGTTGTTTGGGGTTTTATGCACTTCGTACTAACCTTTAACTGAAAATAACCACTCAAATAAATCTAAAAATATAGTTTCTGTTTTGTTGTTGTTTTTCCCCCAAATAAATTCATTTTAAAAATGCAACAAACTAACAAATTTGTTTTTTGTTTTTTGTTTTTTTCTGTAATGTTTTATTGTAAAAACCCTACAGTTTAAATGCAATAACATTTTCGGCTAAACACAAAACAAACGTTTAGTCCTTTTGCAAAAGTTTGATAGACAATGTCTCACTTTAGTGTGATTATTTTTACAATAGAAATTTATTTTTAGATTAATTTCTTTTTACATTATTAGACAAACAAGTGACTGTTGTTTAATTGTTTGGTTTTTGGGCTCATAAAACTACTATAAAAAATAAAAACAGCTCACCGGTGTGAAAGAATGCTACTTTAGCTAAAAATGAAAGCTCTACACTTTAAAATGACACAATTTGTTTAGATGAAACAAACAACAGCCACATTACTACGCATGTGTTTGAGTATGTGAGCTGAATGTTTCAGTCCACTGGGAGTTGGGTAATGTTTGTCCTGATGAGATATATTTATTAGAGGGACTCGTACATTCACAGTTTTAGCACCTTCGGCATTTAACTGTCTAAGCAGCACACATACATTTACAGTATGTCGAAACACTGCAATAAAAAAACAATGGCCCTAGCTGAACTAGCATTTAGAGCAGATTTCTACCCTGTTCTCCATGACTGATGTCATGGCTGATGAGGCACTAATTATTGAACTAAATGACTAGACCGTCCCTACAGTGATCATTCTGAATTCCCTAAATAAGATTACGTGTGCACACATGAATATCTGTCTTGTCTGTCTTATTGTGGCTCGGTGACAAACTGGCAAAGTGTCCAGGTTGTACCCCACCCCCACTCCGACCAGATGTCAGAGGATGGCAAATACAGATGCATTGATTTTTGCAAATATAAACTTACTTACCTGTTTAACAACAGGAAATTGTCATTTCCAAACTGATAAGCTATCCATCCATCTTTTACCTGCTTCGGCAAGGGACACCCTGACAGGTTTCCAGTCCATAACAGAGACATAGAGACAAGACAAAAACCATTCACTCTCTCACTCGCACCTAGAGACAATTTAGAGTTACCAATCAGGCTAAAGCCCCCAGTATACTCCCGCGAACATCCATACGCGGAGGTATGCACGTACGTACGCCCGCAGGGCATGTACGCACAAAGGCTAAATTTTTACGACTGCGTACGCATACGCAATGTCGCACAATAAACGGCACGGAACTGTGTGCCCGGAATTGTGTTCACATCGAACAGTTTTTTGTGCAACACAGACCACATTTCCCGTTTTATAAACAAATATGGAGGCAAATTTCGACTTACGAGAAGTCATGTTTTTAAAGCTGCTAACAAAATGAGTACTGTAAGTACTCTGATGCATGCTCAATAATCCAGGTAGAAAAATCTAAAAAAGCTAAGTCTGGTCCTCTGGACATTCAAAAAATAAAACAAAATAAAGCAAAAAAAATGTAGAAACGTTTCGTCTTTCGTCCGAAAGACTTCCTCAGTCTGAGTTGCTGTGTTCAGCTCAGTCTTATAAATAGCACCCTCCCACAGTGTTGCACAACCAGTTGGCTGATGACAGCCTGAAACCAGCTGCTCACATGATCAAGGAGGGCCATCAGCCTAACAATGGATCATTAGCACCCTGATGGTTGTTTGCTATTCACAGAGGGCTGAGTGATACTAGCAATAACAGCATTGTAAGAGGGGGACAGTTGAACCCGGAGGCCTCCACCCCTGTTTAATGATGGACGGTTTCTTTTCACAAAGATGGCCTCCTTTACTCCTCTCTCAAACCATCGTTCCTCTCTATCAAGGATGTGAACATCTTCATCCCTGAAAGAGTGACCGCTGGCCTGGAGATGAGTGTAGACTGCAGAGTCCTGACCTGATGATGTTGATCTTCTGTGCTGGGCCATNAAGAAACTGGAGTACTTGTAGAAAACCACGCATGCATGGAGAGAACATGCAAACTCCACCCAGAAAAGCCCCGGGCCAGGATTTGAGCCAACGATCTTCTCTCTGAGATCAAAGTTCATGCTCAATAACCCAGATACACTTGCACCTACATCTGGACCTGCCATTCTGTGTCTGTTTCTCCTTCCTGTCCTCTCAAACCAACTGGTCAAAGCAGATGGCCACTTATCCTGAGGCTGGTTCTGCTGGAGGTTTCTTCCTGTTAAAAGGGAGTTTTTCATTTCCACTGTCTCCATTGTGCTTGCTCAGGATGGGAGACTGCGACAAAGCAAAGATTCACCATGTCTGCTGCTTCCTTAGATAGAGACCTTTACTAATTGTCGTTTCTATGTACCAGTATGTGAATGCTTCTGTTTAGTGCCCCGAGACAACTTTGTTGTGATTTTGCACTATATAAATAAACTGAAATGAAATGAATGAAAAAAAATGCAACAAAAGTCATTCAGGTCATCTGGATGGTTTCTTACACACACAGATGCTAAATCGTTAACAGACAAACAACCCATAGAGATTGTGTGGCCTGTCCATCAATCAGCCTATTGTGTGTCATGTCCAATCGTATTTTGAAAAATTGCGATAGAGCGAGTCCGCGATAAACGAACTGTGAAGTAGCGAGAGACTGATTATAACTGCATGAAGATTAAGGTGCAACTCTGGTATAATAGGAATTTTTCAAACAACAATACACACGCAAATATAACTGTCATTAGTCAAGAAAATCACACATAAAACAAGTTCACGACGATAAAGAAAGTAAATTTGCCTCTTATTTTAAAAAATATACAAGTTGTTATGCCTTTTAACAGTGTAATCTGCACAAACAGAAACCAAAAAGCTTCTTAAATCTAGTCCCTCACACACGCTCTTTGTTTGCGATCAATAAAGTCTTATTATATGCTGTCAAAGTTTTGGCACACAAAGTGATACCTTAAAATGAATTTGCAGTACCACTGTCCTCCTTTTCCACTCGTCTGAGTCCAGCACTGTATATTTTTTTGGTCTAGGCACAGAGAGCTGTGATCCACATCCAATATTGAACTATTTTCCCTCCACTTCTTCCGGGTGTTGGACCACTAACAGTTTAGGAGCTCGTCTCTGCAAAACTAACCAAATGGACACCAGTATCTGCTTGGTGATGTATCCCAGACTGGTCCCATTTCTACTGTTAACTAAAATCAAACTCAGACTGAACTTCTTGTCAGAAAAACTTCATCACTTAGTACACACAACTGTGAGGGTAAAGTTGGATATATCCTCCTCCCAAACATGGGACGAGAAAAAAATGTGAAAATATTTATTGTTCAAAACCCTGAAACTTTCATCGTTATTTTATTTTTATTTTTTATGGCTAAAAGCAGACATATTAAATTAACCTTTTTTTGTTTGTTTAGAAGAAACAAACTTTCCTAACTTACATTCTTTGAAATGCAGAACATCCTGCTGATTAAAGCTGCGTTTCACGGCTGTTTTTCAATCAAGTAGTAACAAAAGTCTGGGGGATTACAGAAAAGGCTTGTTCTTTTAATAAAAGAAGCAAACTGTTCAGGTTCTACAAGATTGTATGAATGTATTCAAAACAGCAAGACTAAAAGAAACAAAGTGAAGCATATTGAAGGTAGAGCTGAGCGAGGAAGCGCTCCTGTAGGATAATGATATTAATGAGAGGCCATTCATCATACTCACTCATCACTTAAGTTGATGAATACCAGCAATTTAAAGCAGAGACTCGAGTGGAACATTCCTCTTACCACTCCACACTAACATTTCTGTCTACAGTATTATGCTGCATTTCCTCAGACTTCACTCTGAAATAACCAACCTGGAATAGGTGCTGAGTGTTTACCAGTAATGGTAAAGAAATGTAAAGAATAGGAACTTGAAGAATCAGTGGGAAGCTGCTTCTTCTTTTTACGGCTGCTCCCTTCTTCAAGGCTGGTTTATACTTCTTGTCTCACGTCTTTTACCCCACGTTGAGTGAAAAAAGTTGCGCAACTTCCGTCTGCACTCCTGCTGCGATCCCCCGGTGACAGCTGTCCTATACATTGCCCCCAGTCAGCACTGCGAGACGCGGAGGATGCGGCCCGGAACGTGTGATTGGTTCAAAGTTTGTGGGCGTTTTTTGTTTGGATGTCAGTACAGTATATGGTGTATCACACCGCTACCTGCGCACACACGTAGCGAGAGGGGGTTTGCGGGGTTCGAACAAACCGTCCACTTTGCCTATGAAGTCCCGTCTAGGGATATTATGAGGGGCGGTTCATTTAAAGGAAAAGTTGACCTGGATAACGCAACACGCCTCAGTGGTTCACTGGAAACGCGTCGGGTTGCCACTCCAAACCTTATCTAGACTTGGGTTCAATTCTTTCTTGGTTGAACTTATTTTACATTTGTCTTTTATTGGATAAAAAAAGGAGTTATATGTCTGTGGCTAACTCAAACTCCTCTTCCTCCTTTTTTTAAATCCAATAAAAGACAAACGTAAAATAAATTCAACCAAGTGAGAATCGAACCCGAGTCTAGATAAGGTTTGGAGTGGCAACCCGACGCGTTTCCAGTGAACCACTGAGGCGTGTTTATCTTTCAAGGTCCCCATTTCCTTTAAACGAACCGCCCCTCATAAAATCCTGGCTACGCCCATGTACCTGCTACTCTTCCAGAAGCCGGTTTTTGTTTTTGCTTTGACATGGATAGTTTTGAAGAGAAACTCGCCGAGGCGGTCCGGAGCGGGGATCCTGGCGGGACCAATCCAGTTCCTCCATTATACTTGTCTTTGCAGTGGCTGAACACATACATTAAACACCGGGGGACGACTACAAACATTACAACAGCCGACATAACGGACTCACAAATGAGGTAATGGAGCCTATCATTGTATTAAATCCGTTTGTCCTGATAAAACATGCAGTGGGAGTGCGCATGACGTATGCAGTGAGAGGGAAGAGGGAGGGATTACTATAATGTAATCCCCACGTCTTTTACAAGTATAAACACTCAATGCGGTCGGTGACACACACGCAATTGACCTTTCGCAAAACCCCGCCCCCAACCGGCCATTGTCCAATCACACGTCACTAGCATCTCCGGCTATGTAAGCTAGGTCCGACATTCTACAAGATGGTGAAGCGATGCGCCTATGGATTGTGTAAATCAGACAGCAGGTATCCCAAGAGTTTGTCTGGTGGAGTCTTGTTTTTTCCCTTCCCAAAGCCGAAAACACAACTGGAACGGTGTCAACAATGGATAAAACAGTGTGGAAGGCCTCACTCCCAGCTTAATGTCTCGAAGATAAACAAGCATTCGTATGTATGCTCAAAGGTAAGACAAACATTCATTGTGACTGTCCTGCTCTAGAAGTAATACTAGCTTTTCTACTAAACGATTGCCTGTATAGCACATTTGAGATTAAATTCGATTTTTTATTAATTTTTGAAGACATGCAACAAGGTCGCGCTAGCATAAAATTAGCATCGTTTTTTCTTTCATCTAAAGTCATTCATATCTCCTAAAACCACTCAATGTATATTTCTCCTGCTTTCAGAGTGTAATTATACATGACTTTTCTACTAAACGATTGCCTGTATAGCACATTTGAGATTAAATTCGATTTTTTATTAATTTTTGAAGACATGCAACAAGGTCGCGCTAGCATAAAATTAGCATCGTTTTCTCTTCCATCTAAAGTCATTCATATCTCCTAAAACCACTCAATGTATATTTCTCCTGCTTTCAGAGTGTAATTATACATGACTTTTCTACTAAACGATTGCCTGTATAGCACATTTGAGATTAAATTCGATTTTTTATTAATTTTTGAAGACATGCAACAAGGTCGCGCTAGCATAAAATTAGCATCGTTTTTTCTTTCATCTAAAGTCATTCATATCTCCTAAAACCACTCAATGTATATTTCTCCTGCTTTCAGAGTGTAATTATACATGACTTTTCTACTAAACGATTGCCTGTATAGCACATTTGAGATTAAATTCGATTTTTTATTAATTTTTGAAGACATGCAACAAGGTCGCGCTAGCATAAAATTAGCATCGTTTTCTCTTCCATCTAAAGTCATTCATATCTCCTAAAACCACTCAATGTATATTTCTCCTGCTTTCAGAGTGTAATTATACATGACTTTTCTACTAAACGATTGCCTGTATAGCACATTTGAGATTAAATTCGATTTTTTATTAATTTTTGAAGACATGCAACAAGGTCGCGC
>JBBPBX010098751.1:0-12638 GCA_038048925.1 Garcialebias charrua | reverse complement strand
AAATACTGAGTTTTCATGTGTTTTTTCACTACAGTTAGCAAGTTAAGCATATAAACACACGTTTCCGATCATTTTTATGCACTCAAAAGTGTCAGGATTTAGCTCAGGGAGCAAGATTAAACCCAGGGGTGCAGACAGAAGCTCGAGGAGGCCAAGGAGTAGTATAAAACATAATATTTAATGATATAAATGAACAGCTGACGATGCAGCAAAACACTTACATGAGTGAGGACTGGAGAGACACAGGGAAGACCCAACTATGCACCGACACTGACTGAGACACATAACAGGGCTTATATACACACAGACAGGACGAGACAAATTACAAACACCTGTGAGACAGACTGGGGATGATTGACAAGAGACAGGCAGGAAAACAAACAAGGAAGCCACAATCCTCACAGTACCCCCCCCTCAAAGGACGCCCCCTGGCGACCCCAGAAAACACCCAACCCAGGACGGGCAGAGGGAGGAACCGCAAGGAAGGCGGGCACAAGGAAAACACAAGGGCAAAAAAAACAAAAAACAGTCAGACGAGACCCGGGAGCAAACAAAGACTAAGAAAAACTGAGGAAACTAAACACCAAGACCGGATCTAAGACTAAAGTACGGGGACTAAACACAAAGGCCTAAGACGAACTGCGGGAACTAAAGTCAAAGAGAGGAACTACGAAATTATCAAACGGTCAAAGAGGAAAACCAGGAGGTCGTCAGCAGGCAGGAGACTATCCGGCGGGCGGCCAGGAGACCGTCCATCACAAGGAGCACGAGGAATCATCTCAGGCGGGCGGCCGGAGAGCCGTCCAACACGAGGGGCACGAGGAGTCAACTCAGGTGGGCGGCCGGAGAGCCGTCCAACACGAGGAGCACGAGGAGCCGTTGCAACAGGCCGCGTGGAGGGCCGAGGAGCCTCTGCGACAGGCGGCGTGGGATAGTCGGGCGCCTGTGGAGAGGAGTCGTCGGGCGCCAACGGAGAAGAGTCGTCGGGCGCCAACGTAGAAGAGTCGTCGGGCGCCAACGGAGAAGAGTCGTCGGGCGCCAACGGAGAAGAGTCGTCGGGCGCCAACGGAGAAGAGTCGTCGGGCGCCAACGGAGAAGAGTCGTCGGGCGCCAACGGAGAGGAGTCGTCGGGCGCCAACGGAGAGGAGTCGTCGGGCGCCAACGTAGAAGAGTCGTCGGGCGCCAATGGAGAAGAGTCGTCGGGCGCCAACAGAGAAGAGTCGTCGGGCGCCAACGGAGAGGTGTCGTCGGGCGCAGGCGTGGGAGCCATTCTGGGCGAAGGCGTGGGAGCCATTCTGGGCGCAGGCATGGGAGCCATTCTGGGCGCAGGTGTGGGAGCCATTCTGGGCGCAGGCGTGGGAGCCATTCTGGGCACAGGCGATGAGACGTCTGCTGGCGATGAGACGTCTGCTGGCGGTGAGACGTCAATCGTAACATGCAGACCCTCCATCGACGTGGAGGCGTTGAGAGTGCGGGGACCCTCCATCGACGTGGAGGCGTTGAGAGTGCGGGGACCCTCCATCGACGTGGAAGCGTTGAGAGTGCGGGGACCCTCCATCGACGTGGAAGCGTTGAGAGCGAGGGGACCCTCAGTCGATGTCGAGACGTCTGCAACGCGGGGACCCTCAGTCGATGTCGAAACGTCTGCAACGCGGGGACTCTCAGTCGATGTCGAGACGTCTGCAACGCGGGGACCCTCAGTCGATGTCGAGACGTCTGTAACGCGGAGACCCTCAGTCGATGTCGAGACGTCTGCAGTACCCTCTGTAAACCTGGTAGAGGTATCGAGACCCTCTGGAGATGTAGAGGCACCCTGACCCTCTGGAGATGTCGAGGCATCGGGCGAGTCATACGAGACATCAGGTGAGCAGACGTGTGCGGTATGGAGACCCTCCATCGGTGTCGAGACCTCTGGCTGCAAGACCTCTGGCTGCGAGACCTCTGGCTGCGAGACCTCGTGCTGCGAGACACTGTGGTAGAAGTCCTCCAGGACCCTCCCGGGACAGGAA
Source organism: Garcialebias charrua (assembly GCA_038048925.1). Taxonomy (NCBI): domain Eukaryota; kingdom Metazoa; phylum Chordata; class Actinopteri; order Cyprinodontiformes; family Rivulidae; genus Garcialebias; species Garcialebias charrua. The sequence goes on along the minus strand of JBBPBX010098751.1, from coordinate 10,629 downwards.
ACAGGAGAGGCTCCCTCCAGGGACCCATCGACACAGGCAACTGGAGGGGCTCCCTCCAGGGACCCCTCGACACAGGCAACTGGAGGGGGTCCCTCCTGGGACGCCCTCGCACAGGAAACTGGAGGGGATCCCTCCCGGGACCTCTCGGCACAGGAAACTGGAGGGGATCCCTCCCGGGACCTCTCGGCACAGGAAACTGGAGGAGGTCTCTCCCGGGACCCCTCGACACAGGAAACTGGAGGGGGTCCCTCCCGGGACCCCTCGACACAAGGAACTGGAGGGGATCTCTCCTGGGACCCCTCGGCACAAGGAACTGGAAGGGGTCTCTCTTGGGACCCCTCGGCACAGGAGACTGGAGGGGGTCCTTCCTGGGACCCCTCGACACAAGGAACTGGAGGGGGTCTCTCCTGGGACCCCTCGACACAAGGAACTGGAGGGGGTCTCTCCTGGGACCCCTCGGCACAGGAAACTAGATCGGGACCCTCCGAAGACGTGGAGACGTCGGGACCCTCCGAAGACGTGGAGGCGTCGGGACCCTCCGAAGACGTCGAGGCGTCGGGACCCTCCGGAGACGTCGAGGCGTCGGGACCCTCAGGAGACGTCGAGGCGTCGGCGGCGCTGGGACCCTCAGGAGACGTCGAGGCGTCGGCGGCGCTGGGACCCTCAGGAGACGTAGAGGCGTCGGCGGCGCTGGGACCCTCAGGAGACGTAGAGGCGTCGGCGGCGCTGGGACCCTCAGGAGACGTAGAGGCGTCGGCGGCGCTGGGACCCTCAGGAGACGTAGAGGCGTCGGCGGCGCTGGGACCCTCAAGAGACGTAGAGGCGTCGGCGGCGCTGGGACCCTCAAGAGACGTAGAGGCGTCGGCGGCGCTGGGACCCTCAGGAGACGTAGAGGCGTCGGCGGCGCTGGGACCCTCAGGAGACGTAGAGGCGTCGGCGGCGCTGGGACCCTCAGGAGACGTAGAGGCGTCGGCGGCGCTGGGACCCTCAGGAGACGTAGAGGCGTCGGCGGCGCTGGGACCCTCAGGAGACGTAGAGGCGTCGGCGGCGCTGGGACCCTCAGGAGACGTAGAGGCGTCGGCGGCGCTGGGACCCTCAGGAGACGTAGAGGCGTCGGCGGCGCTGGGACCCTCAGGAGACGTAGAGGCGTCGGCGGCGCTGGGACCCTCAGGAGACGTAGAGGCGTCGGCGGCGCTCTCTGGAACCGGTGGTTCTGGAGCTGAACCAGTACCAGGAGACGAGTCTGCAGGCGAGGAGACCACCGTCGAGTCTGCAGGCGAGGTGACCACCGTCGAGTCTGCAGGCGAGGAGACCACCGCCGAGTCCGCAGGCGAGGAGACCACCGCCGAGGCTGTAGTCGAAGAGGAGTCGTCTGCAGCCGAAGAGGAGGAGTCGTCTGCAGCCGAAGAAGAGGAGTCGGCAGGTCCTCTTTGCCACCGATCCCTGCCGCGGCGACGACGTGGTCCAGGACCAGAACAGAAACTCTTCCCGGACACAGGAACTCCCTCATAACGGGTCGCAGAAAGGGCATCAGCCAAGACCCCCTTAGAACAGGACCCTGCAGGTGGGACTGCAAGTGGTGGGGAGACAGAGGAAAAACCCAGAACTGATCTTGAACAGGAAGCTGGGGCTGTTTCTAAGATGGAATGGATCTCCATCAGGATACAGTGGTATGAAGGGATGGATGTGAGACCATGTACTGATAATAACAGTTTTTTGGCTAAAGTGAGGTTTAGTTTTGAACAGTCCGGATTATTTTTGGCTGAGGAAAACAGTTTTTCAAGGTTGTAATTTATGTGATTTATTGTGGCAGTGTCTATCACCCCTGGAGACACTCCTGGGGTGACCCCTGCTGGAGTGATGGAGTTTTGTTGTTTTGGCTGATTGACAGGTTGGCCCCCCTTCACCTTGTCTCTGGACGAACGGGGGGAAGAGTGAGAGGGGACAGAGCTGAGTCTCGATGAATCTGTGTGTGTAGGTGAGAGGTCAAGGTCCGCCCCCACGAAAACATCAGAACCTGGTTCGGAAAAGTCAGTCTCGCTGAACTGAACAGGAACAGCCCGGAGTGATGGTGAGGTACTGGACCCTGCCCTCACCGGAACCCTGGAAGGTGAGGCGACAGGACCCTCCCCCGAGGAAGCGCTGGGACTGACCTTAGGAAGTTCGCTTCCGCCGAACCGAGCCGGAACCGCCGAAGGCGCCGGAACCAGCGCATTGGACCGCTTCCGGGTTCGTTTTCGGCCGCTCCGGTGGCGACGATTAGGCTGAGGGACAGGCATGGAGCAGAGCTCGTCCTCCGGTTCCGCGTCCTCTCCCGATGTCCACCCAGAGTAGCTGAACTGAGCCGAGGAGGAGAGGGGACTGGAGTCATGGGACACGTTGTCCACCCGGAGCTGGGTCCTTCGTTCCTCGAGTACCAAGAGAGGAGAAGATAATATTTCCACGTCCTGGCAGAGATCATGTGTTGACACGGGTTGGACCTGGAACCCGCCACAGCGGAACATGGTCTTCTCCATCTGTGTGGACTCAAGAGGACAGGTAGGAACAACCTTCTGTCTGCTGGGCTTTTTTAATGGTCGGTGCATAATGTCAGGATTTAGCTCAGGGAGCAAGATTAAACCCATGGGTGCAGACAGAAGCTCGAGGAGGCCAAGGAGTAGTATAAAACATAATATTTAATGATATAAATGAACAGCTGACGATGCAGCAAAACACTTACATGAGTGAGGACTGGAGAGACACAGGGAAGACCCAACTATGCACCGACACTGACTGAGACACATAACAGGGCTTATATACACACAGACAGGACGAGACAAATTACAAACACCTGTGAGACAGACTGGGGATGATTGACAAGAGACAGGCAGGAAAACAAACAAGGAAGCCACAATCCTCACAAAAAGTAGTTTTTAGATGAAAATAGAGTGTTTTTAGGTGCGCTGGCGAAAACCGTTCCAATTTACGAGCGGACTTCCGGGTTTACGAAGGAAATGGCGGCCGTTCCAAATTACGAGATTTCCGGTTTACGAGCGCCCCCTAGTGACGGATCTCGCTCGTAAATCGGGGAATACCTGTAATTGGACAATCCGACCTATATTCCAGTGCGACCTATATAGTCCGGAAAATACGGTACACTTTCAGCACAGCCAAAGCAGAGAACAGTACTGCGTAGCACATTTTGCTGAACAGAGCATGGTAAGTTTATTGTACCTGATCTGTAAAAAAATAATAAATAAATAAATAAATTCAATTCTCCAACCCACTTGTCATTAGCTACGTGCCTCTCAAGTTAGCAAGCTAACGTTTAGATAACTAAGCATAGGCTATTGCCTTTTGAAATTTTATTTAGAACAATAAATCTAACATAGAGGTAAATTATATCAATGTTATCTTTGTCGTCCTCAGTTAAATGAATTGTTTTTCTGAAATCTTCTCTGCAAGGCAAAAAAAAAATGCTGCTACGGTCAATATTAATTACCGTAGGCCTTCACCATACGTGACTGACTGTTGAAACAATGAACAGGGAAGGGTGTTTCTTTGTTTAATTTACATTTTTGTAACACACTTGAGAACTTTATGGTGAATAATGGAGGATAGAAAATGTTAACGAATGGTAAGAAGACTCTTGCAATACTCCAAATGTTAAAACAGGTTTAAAAGTTTACTTTGATTTTGGGGGATGAACAAAGCTAAATAATTTTCAGCCAGTATATTGGTTATCGACATTATCCATCTCCTCCCAAGATCCGTATTGGTGAAAGTCAAAATTTCCATATCAGTCTGGTTCTAGAAAGGAGGACCATCAGCCTATTAAGTGATCTTTAGTGCCCTGATGGGCGCTTGCTATTCACTAGGGGTGTAACGATACACAAAACTCTCGAGACGAGACGAGACAAATTACAGAGTTCGCGAGAACGAGACGAGATTTTAATATTAGTTCAAGAAAACTTCAAAGATCGGTTTTATGCCGCAAAAAGGCTTTTATTCTGTTTTAACATGTATTACAAACTCAACTGATGTCTTCATTTTACTGATTGAATCTCCTTAGACCTTAGAACGTTCAACTTTGTTTAAAAAAATAGATATTCACGCAGGACTTTCCAAAAATTGAACATAAATATCCGCATCAGCACTGAATCTGCAGCCGTCACTCACCAGTGTTGCCAGATTGGGCGGTTCACCGCGATTTTCCTTCTGACTTTTGCGGGTAAAGAGTGCTTTGGGTGGGTGGGACTCTATCTGGCAACGCCGGTCACACCGGTGTTTACACAAGTGTGTCTTTACATTCGGGGCAGCGTCGGCAGCGCCGGGACCCTCCATCAATGTAGAGGCGTCTGCGGCACCGGGACCCTCCATCAGTAGTTGGGGCGTCTTCTATAGCAACTTCATCCGGCGAAGCCATGCTGTCCGTGACGCTGACTTGCTAGGGGCTCTGCTAGCGCTAGCATTAGCGACTCGCGAGACGTTACCTCTCAACGAGAGATATCGCGGGAGTTTAATATCGCGAGATCTCGTACAACGAGATCTCGTTACACCCCTACTATTCACAGATGGCTGAGTGATGCTTGTAATAACAGCATTGTAAGTTGGACATGGAGATCTCAGCCCCGTTTAACAACGGGCAGGATCTCTTCACAACGCTGGCTTCCTTCACTCCACTCTTAACACTAGGAATACCAAACACATGTACTTGTACATATTTTACATATAGCTCCCATGGGAGACTGTAAAATGACAGATTGAGGAATTTGCATTCCATTAGGTTTGTGTGACCCCCTGGGGCTGAAGTCTTTTGTGTGCTCAAAACATCCCCCCAGTAGCCAAAACAAAACACCTCCCCATATTCCAACAACAACATTCCTTCTGCAGGTTCAAAGTGCAGCTTTTTACAACACAGACCAAACTTTTGGAGATGTTGATGACTCTTTGCAAATGTCAACGCTAGAAACTTCAGTTTATTTTATAGATATACGTTTTATACTTTTTATACTACTATGCAAAAACTCAAGACAGTATTACACTTTTATTATTTCATTTTATGCTTATGTTCATTGGGTGTTTGGTGTTTTAGGGGTGTTTGGTGTTTCAGTGTTGGTGTAAATTTTCATACTTTTATACTATTATGAAAAAACTCAGGACAGTGTTACACTTTTTTACTATTTTACTATTTTATGTTATGTTTATTAAATGTTTTAGTGTTTAGTGTTTAGATGGTTACTGTTGCACCGAGGGACTGAGAGAAACGCAATTTCGGTCCTGTGTATGTCCTGTACATACAGGTAGTCCCCGATTTACGAGCGAGATCCGTTACAACGAGGCGCTCGTAAACTGGAAATCTCGTAATTTGGAACGGCCGCCACGCTTCTCGTAAGTCCGGAATTTCGCTCGTAAATTGGAACGGTTTTGCTAGCGCGACTACGAACACTCGTTTTTCATCGAAAAACTGCTTATGAGTGCATAAAAATGATCGGAAACGTGTGTCCACATGTTTAGCTAACGAACTGTGGTGAAAAAACACAGGAAAACTCAGTATTTTTTGCGTTTTTTCCAATAATTCGCCAGCTCGTAAGTCCGGAACCTCGTAGATCAGAGCGCTCGTAAATCGGGGACTACCTGTATTGTATTTCTGACAATAAAGTTGACTTTGACTTTGACTGCCTCTAAGCGAGCAGGTCCCCGGTTCAAATCCCGGTCCGGGGGCCTTTCTGGGTGGAGTTTGCATGTTCTCTCCGTGCATGCGTGGGTTTCCTCCCACAGTCCAAAAACATGCATGTTAGGCTGATTGGCAACTCTAAAATTGACCCTGGGTGTGAGTGAGACAGGTCCCTCTTGTAAATGAGTCCCCGTGGCTCAACGAGTCCAGCCTGTATAAATAAAGGTTGAATGAATGAATGAACAAACTGATATGGAGAGAACACAAATTCTGTAAGAATAAAAATACTAAATCTATTACAGTACTGTACAAAGTCAGAGACCCATTGAATGATAAAGCTCTGTATTTGTTGTATAACACAATCATTTTTCCACACTCAAAAGTATGAATGTTTACATGAAAACTGGAGTGAAACAACTTTATTCAATTTTATTTCACTCAGCATGTAGCTTGCAGATAGGCAGATAGGCAGCCATGGCATAGTGGTAATGGCACTCGTCCACCGATCGGAAGGTTGGAGGTTCGAATCCCGTTTCCCCACACCATGTGTCGTTGTGTCCCTGGGCAAGACACTTAACCCCGAGTTTCTCCCGGTAGGACTGGATGGCGCCTTGCATGGCAGTCTGCCGCTACCGGTGTATGAATGTGTGTATGAATGGTTGGATGGTTGGTATTGTAAAGCGCTTTGGGGCCCCTCATAGGGGGCTGGAAAGCGCTATATAAATAAGCTCCATTTACCATTTGTCCTTCGTCCAGGAAGGACAAAGATGCCTTCCTGACAAAACCGCCGTTCACATAAAGCGCATGTGTCTCCGCGGAGAAACTTATGAACTGACACGGTCCATAGCAGGGTTTCCAGGCCGAAGGCCTGTAAGTCGATGTCCTCGTAAGTCGGGGACCACCTGTACAATCCCGCCGCCTTCAGATAAAAGTGACCAATGCAATCCCGCCTTGACCGTGGAATACTGTAGGTGATATTTAGTATTTTTATTCTTACAGAATTTGTGTTCTCTCCATATCAGTTTGTTCATTCATTCATTCAACCTTTATTTATACAGGCTGGACTCGTTGAGCCACGGGGACTCATTTACAAGAGGGACCTGTCTCACTCACACCTAGGGTCAATTTAGAGTTAACAATCAGCCTAACATGCATGTTTTTGGACTGTGGGAGGAAACCGGAGCACCCGGAGAAAACCCACGCATGCACGGAGAGAACATGCAAACTCCACCCAGAAAGGCCCCCGGACCAGGATTTGAACCGGGGACCTGCTCGCTTAGAGGCAGTCAAAGTCAACTTTATTGTCAGAACTACAATATGTACAGGACATACACAGGACCGAAATTGCGTTTCTCTCAGTCCCTCGGTGCAACAGTAACCATCTAAACACTAAACACTAAAACATTTAATAAACATAAGCATAAAATAGTAAAATAGTAAAAAAAGTGTAACACTGTCCTGAGTTTTTTCATAATAGTATAAAAGTATGAAAATTTACACCAACACTGAAACACCAAACACCCCTAAAACACCAAACACCCAATGAACATAAGCATAAAATGAAATAATAAAAGTGTAATACTGTCCTGAGTTTTTGCATAGTAGTATAAAAAGTATAAAACGTATATCTATAAAATAAACTGAAGTTTCTAGCATTGACATTTGCAAAGAGTCATCAACATCTCCAAAAGTTTGGTCTGTGTTGTAAAAAGCTGCACTTTCAACCTGCAAAAGGAATGTTGTTGTTGGAATATGGGGGAGGTGTTTTGTTTTGGCTACTGGGGGGATGTTTTGAGCACACAAAAGACTTCAGCCCCAGGGGGTCACACAAACCTAATTGAATGCAAATCCATCAATCTGTAATTTGACAGGCTCTGGTAAGTGTAGTACTCATCTGAATATTCTGGTATTCCTAGTGTTAATCTAGCGTTCCTCTCTATCAAGGATGAAGATCCTTATTAAGGGCAGGACTCTGCGATTTGCTCTCATCTGCAGGCCAGCGGTCACTCTTTCAGGTATGAAGATGTGCACATCCTTGATAGAGAAAAATGTTGGTTCGAGAGAGGTTGGTTCCTCCTGTTGCATGTGAACAACTAGATTTGGCTGTCACCAGCAAACTGGCTGGTCCACTATGAGAAGTTGCTGTTTATAAGACTGAATTTGCTGGCAGCTCCTCAGACTCAACAAGTCTTTTTGATAAAAGACGAAAAATTTCAACAAAGATGAACCTGCCCAGAGGACTGACTCAACCTTGTTAGATTTTTCTGTCTTTGTTGAGTTATCTACGGTACCTGGATTATTGAGCAAGCACCAGGATACGTAGTTTGAAGGTGTTTATTCAAGTCAAAGAGGGGAGAGAGAGATCAGTGTTTGACCTAACACTTTTTTTAAATCACAGGGCTGGGAGATGGGAATAGGACCCCCAACCCTCGGAAAACGATCTCCCAACTGCTGGGACAAGCAATAGTGATAAAACTTTGTTTTCCAAGTGTACATTTGTACCTGAATTGTTGAATGTCTGCAACAATAGACAACAGGATGGATGCTTTAACCACTGAATGTTACTGTTTAATAAACTAGGTCACTTATTAAAGAACTTCTATGGCTTTAAATGGCTACAAAAGCTAAATAAATAAAAATCACTACATGGACCACAACAGTCCATTTTATGCTGTGTACTGTAATTATATTAATATTTAAGCAGTTTTGTCTTGTGCTGTCTAGTCAATTTTATTTTTGTTCTAGCACTACAGTATACTAATCTTATTACCTCACAAGCAACATAAAGAATCAGTTTACCAAGTATGACCAGTCTCATAAAGCATATATTTTAATGTTTTTAAGCAATTTACAATATTTAAAGTCAGTTCAGTCCATAAATAAGACACCAATTTATAACAAAAGTCATCTTAGGACAGTCCTAAGATTAATTAAAAAGTCATTAGTTCATACCTTACACACCGCAAGTGTTAAATTAATGGTGCCTCAAGAACACTGTTGGTGGGTCTCATCAGCAACAACGATGAGACGGACTACAGGAACGAGGTGAGCCGCCTGGCCTTGTGGTGCGGACACAACAATCTCACTCTCAACGTGGAGAAGACAAAGGAGATTGTTGTGGACTTCAGGAAGAAGGATGCCCAACATGCCCCTCTGACCATCAACAGCACCGCAGTGGAGAGAGTAGACAGCACCAAGTTCCTGGGAGTGCACGTCTCAAAGGACCTGTCCTGGAGCAGGAACACTGCAGCACTGGCAAAGAAGGCTCACCAGCGTCTCTACTTTCTCCGCAAGCTGAAAAGGGCTGGAGCTTCAACCCCCATCATGAGCACCTTCTACAGAGGTGCCATAGAAAGTGTCCTGACCAGCTGCATCACTGTGTGGTTTGGTGCATGTACTGCATCCTGCCGCAAGAGCCTCCAGCGCATTGTGAGAGCAGCTGAGAAGATCGTGGGCACCTCCTTGCCCTCACTGCAGGACTTACACAGCAAACGCCTCACTCGGAAAGCCCACTGCATGGCAGGTGATCCCACACACCCACTACACAGCTGCTTCAGACTGCTGCCATCAGGGAGGAGACTGAGGAGTCTCCAGGCTCGAACCAGCAGACTGAGAGACAGCTCTGTTCATCAGGCAGTCAGGATGCTAAACACTCTGCCTGCTCTGCCCCCCCTCCCATTTGAACTGCCTTAACACTAAAACTTTCTCACACATTACCACACAACACAAAGATTTTAACACTGGACTCTGTGTCATCAAACGGGTTATTCACTAAACTCTCGGTCATGTGCTCATACAGTTTGCACTACTTCTCATACTTGCACTAATGTTTGTATTACATCACTGCCTATAATCATAATACTGTTTACATTCTCTGTTTACATTTATTAATACTGTTTACTTTTATTACTACTGCTTACATGTAATTACTACTGTTTACATTTACACTACTCTAATATCTACACCACTGCTGATACATATACAGTGTGCTCTGAACGGTCTTATTTAGGGATGCCCAATGTGCCTTACTGCATATGCCACTTTTTGCCTCTATAACGACATCAACTACTACCTCATACATATACTGTGTACATTAACTCATACGCTGCTTTGCCACTTTGCAAATGTCAATGCTAGAAACCTTTAGTTTATTTTAGTTATACTTTTTATACTCTTTTTTTATACTAGTATGCAAAAAACTCAGGACAGTATTATGTTCATTAAATGTTTAATGTTTTAGCTTTAGAGTTGGTGTAAATTTTATGTTCATTAAATGTTTAATGTTTTAGTTTTAGAGTTGGTGTAAATTTTCATACTCTTATACCACTATGCAAAAACTCAGGACAGTGTTAGTTTTACTATTTTATGCTTATGTCTATTATTATATGTTTCAGTGTTTCAATGTTTAGATGTTTACTGTTGCACCGAGGGACTGAGAGAAACGCAATTTCGGTCCTGTGTATGTCCTGTACAGTACATATTGCAGATCTGACAATAAAGTTGACTTTGACTTTGACTTTGAAACCTGTTGTTCACTATTTTCTATTAATGACCCTATCAAACTGTGATCAGGAGATCAGCAAACCTTTACCTGTCACTTGTTACAAAAGGTTTTTTTAATGAATGTGCAATGCCTTAAAGGTGCCAGACAAAACCCTAATATCTTTATTTGTGCATTTACCTGCATGGGTGTTGACGGATAAATGTCCTCACTGGTGGAGTCCACCAAATCCTCCTCATCCAGCGTGGCTCTCTTGTAGGATGACATCTGAAAAGTTAAATGAAGACATGACTGCCGCAGTGCTTCCATGTTTCGTCAGCCTCTTATCTGTTCCCAGTAATCTGTGTGGGAAAGTTTAGGAGTGTGATGATGGTTCTCCGGCAGTCCCTAAGGCATCAGAGCTGGATTGATCTTCAAAATCCATCAGGAAGAACCTGGTTTATCTGGTTGGAGCGATTTTACTTCAATGCAG
>JBBPBX010098749.1:0-12638 GCA_038048925.1 Garcialebias charrua | reverse complement strand
TGCAAATAACACTGTGAAATATTTATTGGCTGTTTCTCCCTCTGGAATAATCATGTTTATTTCAGATGCTTATGGTGGTAAATGCAGTGACAGGTATATAACACAGAACTCTGGGTTTCTGGACTATCTGCGTGCTGGAGATGAGGTGATGGGTGATCGTGGTTTCACAGTGAGGGACCTGCTGCAAGAGCTATGGTGTCAATGTAATCGTTCCAGCATTCACACGCAAAGGATGCCAGCTTATTTCAAGTGAGAAGTGAGAAGACATTAAATGTAAACATTTTTCTCAAACATGTACAGTACTGGTGTACTTGCTGTAAACGTAACACAACTCAACATGTTTTTTAAAGGATGCAATGTTAACTATATTACATTAGAAAAGTATTTGCTAAAATGATTCATTTGTTATGTACAATAGTTGACTGTTAACCTTCTTACAAGGTTAGTTTTTTGTGTGCACTATATCAGTTAATTTTGGATTAAACTACTGTTTCTATCTAAATGTCACTTTTGTCATTATCAAGTTTTTAAAGATCGTTTCCTGTCTATTTCATTATTTGTTTTCATTTACTGTATTTTATTAAAAGTTCTCAAGGTGCTTCATTTGTGAATCAGTAAAGTCTTTGTCAAAAGAAATGTCAAGCTCCAGGTGCTCAGTTGGTGTCCAGATAAACATCTTGCAGCTCAAAAGTCCAAAGCAACATCATTGTTAGCTGGACCTGGAGATGTGGAGTTTTAATGCTTAGACTGGGCTTTATGTTTGTTTAAATAAAGTGTCCCACCTCTCTTAACATAACAGGACCAACCTTGTTACTGTGAAGATACTAGTAAGCTTCAGAGCTTTTCAGATTGCTCATCGCTTCGCCATCTGAAGCAACTGTCAAAGTAGCTAAGTATGCTAGTAGCTAAACATGCTAGTGTACGTTATTTTCGGCCACTTCTTCAAGTCGTCCTCCCACCCCTCAACAGCTGTAGGTAGCGGTAAAACAATATCTCTACATTTGAGTTGTGATAGTTTGTGTTCCCACATATTTTATGACCTAAAACCTTTGCCGAAAACCGGTTAGCGCGTTGCTAGCGTGTAACAAAAGTGCCGGTTCTGACTTTCAGCGGAAGTCGTTCACATAATTCGCGCAAGGCATCATGGGGCGTAGGAATAAGGTGGATAAAGTTACACAGAAACCATTCAGGCTTTTCCACACGTTCCTGTGTACGTGTGACTCTGTCTGTGTAATCGTCGTCGCTGTCAGCATCATGATGGCTGTCTGCCTCATGGCCTTCAGGATGTGGATTTTCAGCAATTTGTTTGCTGTAAGCATCTGGACTTTTAGGACGCTGATCATCAGCAACTTGCTTGCTGTCAGCATTTATGTCAGTGTTGATGTTGTTGTTGTCAACTGTGTGCACTGAGTTGTTGCAAAAGGCAGCGCTACACGCCGCTTCGTCAGGTTGAACAACGTTGTCTGTGTTATCATCAAGGACAACGTCATACGATGTGTCAGCTTGGTCAACCACTGTAACATACAAATCATTTGACAAACAACTCACAACCTCAGTCACGTCCACGCGCGGAGGCGCCGCTTCCATAATCTGGAGCATGTGTGACTCATTGCATGTCCCAAACTGTGCAGTTCGAGGGGCAGGGGCAGGAGGGTCGCTCCTCGTGGGTACAAGTTGGGACAGACCATTTTTCAATGGTTCACGGTTCCCATGCAACCTCCTTCGAATTTCACCTACAGTGAGATCCATGAGAGAACTCTTTTGGTTCGATCCGAACCATCTGGGTTCATCTAGAGAGCGAACACCTACCTTGTGTGGTTCTCTGCTCATCTCAGGGTCATCAACCTGAGGGGCAGGGGCAGCAGAACTTCCCATGAACCGATCAGAGTCACTTTTACAGCTCGTAGCACCATGCTGGTGTTTGTTATTATGAAAAACCTGTGACCTCTCGCACTCTGAAGGAGAGGGAACCTCTTCTACTTCCTGCGAGTGGGATGTGACCTTTTGACCTGGGCACACCACTGAGGGTGTTTTTCGCTGTTCGAGCATGTCAAAAAATTCCACAGCACATTGTTTAATTTCTGCCATGGTACTCTCTTTGCAACTAAGGCCCTGTTTACACAGACACTGTGTGGGGGAAACGCAACTTTTGGGTATGTTAATTAGGTGAAAAGTTTTGCGTTGACATGGGCGAATTCTGTGGATACGACTCTCTCCCCCCACCCCCCCGTACTCATGAATTTACTGTAGTTACCATGCTAGGCCTGTAGATGGCGCTGTGATCTTTGGAACCTTCACTACTGCGCATGCGCCACTGCTGCCTGCCTGAGGTAAACAAAGCACACGAGGCAGCCTGTTTTCCTCTCTGGCTAAAAGTTCAGCTACTACAAGTTGTTGTCAACAAGTTAACAACAAGTTAAAGCTGGAATTTGGATAAGAGTCAACAGATCTGACACCAAGTGGGGCCGCTGCACACCAGCTGACTGGACGTCTGGACCGGAACCGAGTCAACATGTCTGACTTTAGTCCGTGAGAATCAGCTGATTTACAGCAGCGCTACAAGGTAAACGATGTTCTTAATAATCTTTCCTTGTGTTTAGTTCGATCACAGAACAACCAACTGAGGTTTTATTTTTATTTTTTTCCTGCGAGGTCGAAGCTGTCGTTCCACGAAGCGGACCGGCGGTTCGGATGTGGGTCCAGTGGGATGAAAACAACAGAGTCCAGTTCATTAAAGTTCGATTAACGTGTTTTAAAAAGTGTTCAATTTAATTCTCAGTGTTTGTGACATGAGTTTGTGGTGTTGAATAAATAAATAAATTAAAAATCAACCTGGTGTCTTCATTTTCAACATGCAGCATGTTAGGCATGACGTAACGAGTCCAGATAGCTTCATTTAGCTCAGATAAATGTAAATATCTCCCACGCTAACATAAATACTGTTTATTATTGTTAAACTGTTAATATATAGCACATTTAGTATGTTATAGTGCAGCGTGACACGTGAAATGTCCGACTGCCTCGTTAACAGACAACTGGATCCAGGCAGCTGCTCTCTTCCAACACAGATGCAGGTAAGGTGTAGAATAATTAAATATGAGAATCAAAATATATTCCATCAGCTATAGTTCAGAAAGTGGTGCGTGTGTCCACTGTCCAGTCCACCGCCATTGTTAAAATGCCGGCTGTCTGCGCGTGCGTGCTGCGTGCATGTGTTCAAACAAAAGCTCCACGGGAGATGTTTACATTATCAACGGGGGGTCAGCGAAAAACTTCCACCTTGAGAGCAGGATCAGAAAAGTATCGGTGTCATCGAGGGGGGCCAGCAGCGTCGTGTAGGCGATAAGCAAAGTCGCAAAGAGAAAGTAGCGGTTACACTCAAAATACGCGCCGTGTAAACTGGCCCTAACATTGAAGCGAACACATTTCATTATGAAAGGTATCAGATTCAAAGTGAAACGACTTTTAAACTCCACATCTTCCTCAATCCCAGTGACAGTTTTATCCCCTGTGTAAACAGAGAGAAGCCTGTCGTAAAACACCAGGGGATGTTCACCTGGTTCCTGAAGGACGTTCTTTGCAGCTAAGTGCCTATCAAAGGATGCACCTGCCAGAACGTCCATCTTTGTACTGATTTCCTGTGAAAAATCAAGTAAAGTGGGTCTTATTTCACAGTGTGCAGTCTCACCATAAGATGCCAGGATGTGAAATTAAATAAAAAATCAGTGATTCCTATTAATTTGTCGACCTGTGACAAGGTCAAACAAAATTGGCTGTTTTTTGTGTGATTTTGTGAAAATCAAGACAAAAGAAGCCTCATGTGTGTTATTTTAAACTTGCAGTCTAAAATAACGTGTGACAGACAATGTGTTCTGCACAGAATCTAAGATAAAAGTGTCAAGTTTTATCAAAAAGCAGACATGTCTGTATTAAATCTGTGTAACTGTTCTGCCATCAACATTTGATTTTATGTGAAAATCAAATGAAAGGTGTGCTGTGAGTACAATATTTCAAATTGTTCCCCGTTTAAAAACAGGAACGTTCAAATGTACAAATTACAGGAAGACTGCGTCTTCTCCAGTAACCAGCAGGTGGGGTGAGCAGCGCTGGATAAATTTATCACAGCGACTGCATTCCTCTTACTGACCGCTATAGAGACGCTGTTGTCACCTGTGAGCGCAGTAGTAGTTCTAAAACCCAAGTGTTCATGGGAAACTGTGTCTTCCAAACCTAACGCCGCCCACGTGTGACGCGCCGTTCGAGCGGTGCGTTGTGTTCACGGACCTATGGTCGGTCGAACAAAAGCGTGGAACAGACTTTTCAACGTTCTAAAACAGTCATAAATATTGCAAAACACTGCGGTTAAGCCAGTCTTCGACGATATCACGTGCATAGAACTCAGACAACACAAACAAACCGTCAGAAATGTGTACATAAATGAATCTGACAACCAGCAGTCTACAGAAACCAACGTTCTTGAACACGACACACAATGGACCAATCACAGCGCTTTAAGCAGCCATCTTGTCCCGGTACAGCTTTTAGCATTAGCTCGACCCAAGGTTCTAGACCCACCATCACAAAATAAACGTATTTTTACACCGCAGAAAATTCTGTAAATGAGCTCAAACACATCCAGGCTAACTCCCACGCCCCCCAAAGAAGGCAGCACGCTAACTGTGTACAACAACGGACTTTACGTCATTCGGAACCGGATCCTGTCCGGTCCAAAAGCAGAGTGGGCTTTACCCGAACCTCGGCTAACAACACGTTGTAACAGATTAGGTAAAAATGGAGCAGCAAATGAGTGAACAGACCATCAACAGCGAACCGCAGGAGTAATAAACATGAAGCAGAGCCGTGACACGGCGGTCACAACAAAGAAAAATGCATGCAGCCTCGCGACACGTAACGAAACGTCTCACAAAAACAGACAAAACATTCATCCGCACTTCAAGCACACGTTCAAAAGTGAAAGAAAAAAATAATTCTAACGGGAAACGCACCAGACAATGCCACGATTAGCAATCTCTGAGACACTCACCAGCCAAAACCATTCCATAAGTCCACAACAGGATGCAAACTAATGCCAACAACACCGTAACAATAATAAGCTACACAAAACAACTTAATAATCGTTCTAGGAACTCGGACGAGCCACCAAATGTAATGAAAAAAAATGTGGCGTAAGGTATTTAAACACTTACTGGACCACCATTATTGTAGATGCGCAGGTCTGAGCAGATTTTATCCTGCACAAACTGCCACCAATGCGCGAGTTCTTCCTTTTTCCGATACTAAATTGCTTTTACTGTAATTAGGAAAAATGTAACTTCACAAGGGAATCCAACTTATGTTGGTCTACCAGAAAATAGACCTTTTATTGAAACTATCACAAAATTACATTAAACATTTGTATCGATATTAGCTCTGATTTAATAACTACGTTGACAAGAATTCAAATTAAAACAAACAGACATTGGGAACTTAAACTGTTGGCACATTACTTGACAGATTAATAGCTTATGAAAAATAAGAAATAGGAGGAAGAAGATGAAGATTGAAAGCTAAGTTAAGCTTTGAACATGTTCCGAGGGAGGCGGGGGACATTGAGTCCGAGTGGGCCATGTTCCGCACCTCTATTGTTGAGGCAGCTTATCAGAGTTGTGGCCGCAAGGTTGTTGGTGCCTGTCGTGGTGGCAACCCTCGAACCCGGTGGTGGACACCGGCGGTGAGGGATGCTGTCATGCTGAAGAAGGAGTCCTATTGGGCCTTTTTGGCCTGTGGGACCCCGGAAGCAGCAGATAGGTACCGACAGTCCAAGCGGCATGCAGCTCGGGTGGTTGCTGAGGCAAAAACTCGGGCGTGGGAGGAGTTCGGAGAGGCCATGGAGAATGACTTTTGTACGGCTCTCCAATCTCTGGTGCTGAGGTCACCAAGGTGGTTAAAAAGCTCCGCGGTGGCAGGGCTCCGGGGGTGGATGAGATTCGCCCCGAGTTCCTTAGGGCTCTGGATGTTGTGGGGTTGTGTTGGCTTACGCGACTCTGCAATATCGCGTGGACATCGGGGGCAGTTCCCTTGGATTGGCAGACTGGGGTGGTGGTTCCCCTATTCAAAAAGGGGGACCGTAGGGTGTGTTCCAACTATAGGGGGATCACACTCTTAAGCCTCCCTGGTAAGGTCTATTCAGGGGTTCTGGAGAGGAGGGTCCGTCGGATAGTCGAACCTCGGATTCAGGAGGAGCAGTGTGGTTTTCGTGCTGGTCGTGGAACACTGGACCAGCTCTACACCCTCAGCAGGGTCCTGGAGGGCGCGTGGGAGTTTGCCCAACCAGTTTACATGTGCTTTGTGGACTTGGAAAAGTCATTCGACCGCGTCCCTCGGGGGGTTCTGTGAGGGGTACTCTGGGAGTATGGGGTACCAGGCCCATTGATATGGGCTGTTAGGTCCCTGTACGACCGGTGTCAGAGCTTGGTCCGCATTGCCGGCAGTAAGTCAGGCTCGTTTCCAGTGAGAGTTGGACTCCGCCAAGGTTGCCCTTTGTCACCGATTCTGTTCATAACTTTTATGGACAGAATTTCTAGGCGCACCCAAGGTGTTGAGAGGATCCGTTTTGGTGGCCTTAGAATCACTTCTCTGTTTTTTGCAGATGACATGGTCCTATTGGCTTCATCAGATCGCGATCTACAGCGCTCGCTGGAGCGGTTTTCAGCTGAGTGTGATGCGGCTGGGATGAGGATCAGTTCCTCCAAATCCGAGGCCATGGTCTTGAGCCGGAAAAGGGTAGCATACCCTCTCCGGGTCGGGGAGGAGGTCCTGCCCCAAGTGGAGGAGTTTAAGTATCTCGGGGTCTTGTTCACGAATGAGGGAAAACTGGAGCGTGAGATTGATAGGCGGATAGGTGCAGCGTCCGCAGTGAAGCGGGCGCTGTACCGGTCTGTCGTGGTGAAGAGAGAGCTGAGTCAAAAGGCAAAGCTCTCAATTTACCGATCGATCTACGTTCCCACCCTCATCTATGGTCATGAGCTTTGGGTTGTGACCGAAAGAACGAGATCTCGGATACAAGCGGCTGAAATGAGTTTTCTCCGCAGGGTGTCTGGACTCTCCCTTAGAGATAGGGTGAGAAGCTCAGTCATCCGGGAGGGACTCGGAGTAGAGCCGCTGCTTCTCCACATCGAGAGGAGCCAGTTGAGGTGGCTCGGGCATCTGGTTAGGATGCCTCCTGGACGCCTCCCTGGTGAGGTGTTCCGGGCATGTCCCACCGGGAGGAGACCCAGGACACGCTGGAGGGACTATGTTTCTCGGCTGGCCTGGGAACGCCTTGGGATTCCCCCAGAGGAGCTGCTCCAAGTGGCTGGGGAGAGGGAAGTCTGGGCCTCCCTACTTAGGCTGCTACGCCCGCGACCCGACCCCGGATAAGCGGACGAAAATGGATGGATGGATGGATGTTATTTCAACAACCTGGTAAACAAAACAACTTGATATTATATATGAATGTTATAATATAATGTGATACGATAAATAAGACTGACTTATCTATTAAGTATTAGACATATGATTATTTTATTATTAAGCCCACTAAACACAGGGATAACAGTTATATGTGTGCTTTTTATCTGTAGAACAAGAGAGTTTGCAGCTGTCATGACACAGACGTCATTATTTTACCTTGCATTATTAGCTTGCATGGGCACATAAGAAAATCTTCCATGGCATAGTTTTATCTGTATAAATACTTAATAATTAAATGTTAATAGGAGCTAGTTACTTGTAAGGGGCTTTGTTTTCATTCTCCAGATCAATACAGTGTTAAGAAATAGTACAACACCACCATTGACATTTATTTAGTATATAAAATTATTAATTTTTGATATTTTATAAGCAAATTTAAATAAATGTAGCCATCAGAGTCCAATACAATAACCAGGTAGGTGGCTAGCGCTAGCATGCTAACAAACAAACAAAGAAAAGAAAAAACTCACCACTTCCCACTTGCAGTCAGCTGAAAGCTTTTTTCACAGAGCCATCTAATATCTGAGAGGCATATCAGTCAGAAATGCAAATATATATTAGATAAAGGGCTTTCAATTATTTAAAACGTACCTGAGCAAGCCTGCTTGAGTCACTGCACAGCTCTGTAATTCCAGACAAACAAACAAACAAAAAAAACTAGACCGGAAGTACATTGTTCTGTACGTTCAGCTCACGTTGGACTCTTTAGGGCATAGAAAACTGCGCCCTAAAGAGTCCCATTGTATTTTAAGGTCGTGGCATAAGGACGCATGCGCCAGTTATAATTAGAGTCAATGGATCAGATAAGAGCGCTCCAAAACCGGAAATACGTCATCAATCAGAAAACGTTTTTTGAAACAAACAATATAACTCATCATTACTCATAAACTATTTATCCTACACAACTAAAAACATATATGCATATATTTCAAAATATTTTTATGTTATTCTTTAATTTTTTTTATTTTTTTTTAAGTTTTCAATGTCAAATGGTCCAGACTTCCACCTAGTGGTGTGCAGAGCAGTGTCATGTGTGCCATGAATTTAATATTGTTTTAAATTTGTGTGAAATGCTCTGAGAGACAATACTTGGTACATACAATCAACAGAAATCACACACTTAAATAAACATAATAATGTGTGGGACTATCAGTATGAGGCTCCACAAAGGTGGAGCATGTCGGTGTGTTTTCATATTCTCATCTGTCTGTTTTTACAGAATGGTTTAGGATTTTATTTAGAGATTTTAGTAAAAATATCCTGGAAATTATAGTCAGATAGACCTCTACAACTGATTAACATTTGGATCAAATTTAAGTCAAGATGGCCACTACCACAAACTAACCTTAGAAAATATGATTTCAGTTCGGTTCAGTTTCAAGGAGGGCTCGGTTCGGTTAATTTGCGGTACCAAAAAAGAAGACACAATTAAGACTTACAAAATGTTTATATTGAAAATATGCCAAGTAAACTATACATTTGTATAAAAATAAATAAAAGCGGCCCATTTGGATGATATTTTAAATAAACGGCACTCTTTATAATAAATAAACTATGCCAACAATAATAAAAAATCGTAATAAATGCAATAACAGTCAGAACCAGAACAATAAGCAGCAACAGACTGTTTACAATCTAACTAATCAAGTTTTAAGTTTTTGGACAAAAAGACCAACTTGTCCACATTTTCTGCCAAAAGCACAGATCTAGTTGCAGTGAATATCTCCAGCAGTGGAGAAAACGGCTCACTAACAACGGGTAGCAGCAATGTGGTTGTACTACATTACTGCCTATAGTCATACTACTGCTTACATTCATTGTTTACATTTATTAATATGGTTTACATTTATTACTACTGTTTTACATTTATTACTACTATTTACATTTACACTACTTTTATATCTACACTACTGCTGATACATATACAGTATTCTCTGATTAGCCTTATCTAAGGATGCCAAATGTGCCTTATGTGCCTTACTGCATATGCCACTTTGCCTCTATACCAACATCAACTACCTCATACATATACTGTGTACATTAACTCATATGCTGCTGTGCCACTCTTTGCAAATGTCAATGCTAGAACCTTCAGTTTATTTTATAGATATACTTTTTATACTACTATGAAAAAACTCAGGACAGTATTACACTTTTATTATTTCATTTTATGGTCTAGTGGCAGGGCTTTTGACTACGGATCCGAAGGTCGCGGGTTCGCGTCCCGGCCACTACCCAGCTTGGGGTGTCTATGAGTGCACACCTATTTCTCCAGCTCCCCGGGCGCTTTCGGGCTGCTCACTGCACCACCTGGTAGGTGGTTGGGTTAAATGCAGAGACGAATTTCGTCTGTGTATGGGAACATACGCAGATGACAGGAAAATACATTATTATTATTATTATTATTATTTATGCTTATGGTCATTGGGTGTTTGGTGTTTTTTTGGGTGTTTGGTGTTTCAGTGTTGGTGTAAATTTTCATACTTTCATACTACTATGAAAAAACTTAGGACAGTGTTACACTTTTACTATTTTATGCTTATGTTCGGTGGTGGGCAACGCTAATCAAAAAATTAGTTCCACAATTTCTAAAACGCTTATTAATTTTTTTAGGTCCACAATTTCAAAAGCACAAATGTCTTATGAAAATTAGGGGAAGCTAATCTAATCCGCTATTTATATTCGACAATTGGTAGCCGGCAGCGTTATGCAATATTTGCACTACACTGCCAACTGAAAAGTAACTAAAATGATCCTAAAAGGATGAAATTACAAAAATCAAAGGATTTATTTAATACTTTACGTACATATATTCTATTCGGCCACGAAATTAACAAAAAAGAGAATGATCTTTTAATCCCTAAGACCACTTTTAAATCTCAAATACACGGGCGTCTCGCCACCGCATTTATACATAAAAGTAACCAAAATACATAAAACTAACGACTCACCTTCGAGTGTTCGACACAAAACACCCAATAAAATCCTCCGGCCGCGTTAATTTGGCTTGAAACAGCGGGGTTCTCTGCGGATTTATCCAAGTAACCCAGCACAACCAGCTAGCCACAGAGTTAGCGTCCAGTTCACCTCTGACCCGGAAGATGTCAAGATTCTATAGGCAGTCAACAGATTTAATGAAAAGTAACTAAAATACATAAAACTAACGACTCACCGTCGAGTGGTCGACACAAAACACACAATAAAATCCTCCGGCCGCGTTAATTTGGCTTGAAACAGCGGGGTTCTCTGCGGATTTATCCAAGAAACCCAGCACAACCAGCTAGCCACAGAATTAGCCCCCGAGTTCACCTCTGACCCGGAAGATGTCAAGATGGAATAGTCCATTTTTAGTAGGGGGATACAGAAATCGACCGGTTTTTGTATTGCGTTTTTAATGATCGTAACTATAATTATTTTTATGTTAAATGTACATTAACAAGCATGAGCAATGTTAGTAATGTAGGTGACTGGCCGGGGCGGGGCGGGGCCGGGGCCCTGCTGATTTGGGACCCCAAGCAACGGCATCATTTGCCTACATGGTAGATCCGTGTCTGTTCTCCCCTCTGCTCCCCCTCCAACCCTCCCTCCTCTCTGCTCTTTACGGTGAGGGAGGGGAAAAAGGCAAAACAAGCAGCTACGGAGCCAGCATAAGAGCCTCTAAATAAGTTTATTCGTTTTTACTGATAGATAATTAGTTATTAGCGGTACTGCATTTTAAATAAAAATAGCACAAATCCGCTTATGAATTATAAAAGTTAGTCACTCCGCTGTTACGCTGACAAAAACGTTAGGTCCGCTGTAAGCGGATTAGCGCATTAGCTAACGTTCATGTGCCCACCTTTGCTTATGTTTATTAAATGTTTTAGTGTTTAGTGTTTATATGGTTACTGTTGCACCAAGGGACTGAGAGAAACGCAATTTCAATCCTGTGTATGTCCTGTACATATTGCAGTTCTGACAATAAAGTTGACTTTGACTTCGACTTTGACTTTGACAACCACAGACATGAATACGTTTACGTTTATATTGTTTATGTCTATGACTGCAACAAGATACTAGGCTGCTAATGTTATGTGCTACAAGATAATAGCGCCATGCGGAAACACGCTAAGAATTTTAGTTCCGGGGTGGATAATTTCTTGTTAATAAAATTTAATGAGTGAAAAATGACCGAAACGGTACACACATGGACTGAACCGAACATGCCGTACCGAAAAGGTTCGGTACACCCACGTGTACCGTTACACCACTAAAAAACACCAACGGGCTCTCCCATTGCTACCATGTTAATGTGAAGTAGACATGAAAGTGATGTTTGTCTTGTTGAAGATCCTGAAAACATTTAAAGTTGCCAAGTGCAAACCCTCGACCTACGTCACCTGCGACCTACGGCAACTCAGACTTACGATTTTATCATATTTAATAAAAATATGATAAAAAAATATATATATATTATTTTATTTTTTTTTGTGTGTGTTTAAAAGTTATTAATTTCATGTGTATAGCACTTTGTTGCAGCTGTGGTTGTTTTAAATGGCTTTATAAATAAAGTATAATTATTAATTTTACGTTTTGATTAGAAATTTATCGTATTTACGCAACTTCCGGTCGTTTCCGGTCGCCACTTCCGGTCGCCATTTTACAACTGTACTGCGGTCAATGGAGCTCCAGAGGCTACTGTCAGCTGGCTCCGTGTGCCCGATCAGGGTTGCCTCATACGGATAAATTAGCTGGAAACACTCGGTCAACTCTGTGGACGTCTCAGGTCCGGAGGAGCAGCCGCGGATCGCCCCGCGATCGGCGGCCACAACGCCGCCCGACATGCTAACGACAGCAGCTAACAGAGCAGCTAACACAGGCGAAGACACCGAGCCGACATGCCGCGGAGGGGCCATCTGCGGCCGGGAGCTCGCCGCAAATGTCCGCCTGGCAGTCGGGGGACACCGGCTCAAAGTAAGACATTATATTTTTTATTTATTGTACAGTACAGTATTCATTTACTGTGCAGTTCTGTGCGTGTTTATGGCCTTAGTATGTCTGCTTGTTCAGTCTCATGCCATTAAATATGTGTGCGGCGCTCCGTTAGCGGTATAGCCGCGACCTATGTCAGAAACGCGGACCTACGA
>JBBPBX010098748.1:0-12639 GCA_038048925.1 Garcialebias charrua | reverse complement strand
CTCATTTACGAGAGAAGATCAAGGCAGCAGTCTCTACTGTTGTTCTCCTTCTTCCACCGAATGAATTGTTTTGTTCTGACTTACTTATTTATCACTTGATTTATCGCGCGATCTCGCAATTCCCGCGCATGCGTCTCGGAGCGGCGCATCCATGCGGACCTGAGCGGAGCGGAGGTAGTGGAAACTGGACTCGCTCAGCTGCGACCTGCGGAGCGGAGCGGAGCCGGACCGCATGTAGTGTAAATTTGGCGTAACGTTACTTGCTCACTTTGCAGTGATTCAATGGACCAACTCCCCTCTCACCATTGGTTAGTTTCAAACTAACGAACAAATAAAAAAAAACACAATGTGAATGTAACTTGTGACACAAGGTATTATAGAAATGTAGTGTAGTAAAAAGTACAGATACTTAATGTACTTTGTAAAATGTATTGGAGTAAAAGTCAAAAGTACCCATACAGTATTTAACTCTACTTAAGTAAAGTACAGATACATGGAAAATGTACAACAAAGTACTTATACTTCGTTACATCACACCACTGGTGAAAAGTGATGGCACGGAGGCACCTAGATGCTCTCAGTCCATGTGTGGATGTTTGTATCTGTGCTGAATGAGGACATTAGCACATTCGTGTGGATTTGTGTTAGCAGCTCACCTGACATCCTGCGAGCAGCTTTTCGTAGCAGATTTTGTTCAGGATGATTTTATAAATTATTACAGAGGAGGCCATCGCCTAAATGGGTTTAGTCTTGATCACATTACTATTTTAAATGCAATCTCCTGCACCTTGTCAGATTCAACAACTGTTTTCATGTTCACGGCTTTTTAAAGTCGTTTGCGTCGCAGACGACAGACAGCAGATGCTAAGTGTGTCAAATAAAATGTTCATGAATGTTGGAACTCTTTTCACAACCTAATCCAAAGAATATATGTACACAAGTGGGACATTTTTCTCAGAGAATAGATTTTCAGCACACTTTTAGTTTATTTTATCATACTTTTTATTGTTTGTTTTTAAATAGGTTAATTTAAATTTAAATGATTTAATAATAATAATAATAATAATAATAATAATAATTGTATTTAAAAGCGCCTTTCAGGACACCTAAGGACACTTAACAAACACAGTTGAAACTTCAGTTGTAACAAATTGAAATGTAGAATAAATAAAGAATATAAAATACAAAATAATATAAAATACATTTAGTAAAGTTAATGATAAGCTAGTCTAAAGAGATGTGTTTTCAGAGCAGTCTTGAACAGAGAAAGGGAGGTGGTGTTTCGAAGGTCTGGCGGTAGAGCGTTCCAGAGGTGAGGGGCAGAGCAGGTGAAGGCCCTGCTCCCCATGGTGGAGAGGCGGGCAGAGGGTACATGGAGATGTAGCGAAGAGGAGGATCTGAGAGAGCGTGATGGGATGGAGATTTGTAGGAGGTCAGATAGATAAGGAGGGGCAAGGTTGTGGATAGCTTTGAACGTGAGGAGTAGAATTTTGAAGATGATGCGTGATTTAACCGGGAGCCAGTGGAGCTGCTGCAGGACAGGAGTGATGTGGTTATAGTAGGAGGTTTGAGTGATGACACGGGCAGCTGAGTTCTGGACCATCTGTAACTTGTGGAGAGATTTGTTGGGGAGGCCGTAGAGAAGGGAGTTGCAGTAGTCAATACGGGAAGTCACAAGACTGTGCACCAGGATGGCTGTGGAGCGGGGTGTGAGAGAAGGACGGAGACGGTTAATATTACGGAGGTGGAAATAGGCAGACCGAGTAATATTGTTGATGTGTGAAGTGAAGGAGAGAGTGGTGTCGAGGATGACACAGACTCTTGACCTGAGGGGAGGGGGATAGCAGAGAGTTGTTAAGGGGGACGAGAAGATGTTCTGATTTTGAAATAGAGTTTTTGGTACCAACAAGAATGATTTCTGTTTTGTTACTGTTTAGTTGAAGGAAATTGTTAGAAAACCAGTGATTTAGCTCATTGAGACAGTCGGTGAGCATGGAGGGTGGGTGGAGTTTGGTTTTGATGACAAGTAGAGCTGTGTGTCATCAGCATAACAGTGGAAATGGACACTGTATTTCCGGAAGATGTGACCTAGAGGAAGGAGGTAAATGATGAAGAGGAGGGGCCCGAGGACAGAGCCTTGGGGGACACCCATGGGGACGGGGGAGGACTGGGAACGGAAGGATTTAATCTGAATGAATTGAGTGCGATCAGAGAGATAGGAGTTGAACCAGTCTAACGGAGTACCACCATATTCATCCACCCGGTCTCTACGATCACAGAACAGTAATCTCCTTCACATTCCACAAACCAAATTAAGGACCAGGGGAGACCGGGCATTCAGTGTGGCTGCCCCCGCCTATGGAACTCCCTCCCTGACTACCTGAGAGCTCCACTGTCACTGGTTGACTTTAAATAAGGCTTAAAGACTTTTCTTTTTAAGCAAGATTCTGCCTCCACATGATTTTATCTTTGATCTTAGTTGATATTATTATTGATTTTATCACTTGTTTTATTTTTATTTTATTTTTAAGCAAGCCTATTCTGCCTCCACATGATTTTATCCTTGATCTTAGTTGATATTATTATTGATTTTACCTTATTTTATCACTTGTTTTATTTGATCTTTGAGTTTGTTGCACTTTGTAGCACTTTGAGATTTTTATTAATGAAAAGTGTGTTATAAATTAAATTGATTGTTATTATTATTATTATAGTACCTGAGATGCCAATGGAGGTTAGTCTGTTGAGGAGGATAGA
This sequence comes from Garcialebias charrua, assembly GCA_038048925.1. Classification (NCBI taxonomy): domain Eukaryota; kingdom Metazoa; phylum Chordata; class Actinopteri; order Cyprinodontiformes; family Rivulidae; genus Garcialebias; species Garcialebias charrua. The sequence goes on along the minus strand of JBBPBX010098748.1, from coordinate 9,882 downwards.
ATGACAGATGGTGTCGAAGGCAGAACTTAGATCAAGAAGAATGAGGATGGACAGAAGACCAGAGTCAGCAGCAAGAAGAAGGTCGTTAGTAATGTTTATAAGAGCTGTTTCGGTGCTATGGTGGGGGTGAAAACCGGATTGAAACTCTTCATAAATGTTGTTGTTGGACAGGTGTGAGTGAAGTTGACTAGCAACAACTTTTTCAAGAACCTTGGAATAATAATAATTAATTTTAATTAGATGGATGGCTGGTGGATTTATTTTGCATTGTATATTTTCTCCTTCACACATTGACTGTTTCATATCTGTATAACTCAACCTGTGGATTTTTCAAACAGTATTTTGTTTTTGTTTTGTCTTTAAATCACTGTTTCTGCAGCGGAAACTTTAAGAGATACCGGTAGTTCACATATTTTCAGGTGGGCTTCTGTGCAAAGGTTATGAACATGAAATGTGTTACCAGTGGCGAATAGCTCTTTGAACAATCTAAAATTAGGGAAACAGATTTTTTATTTCTTACCAGATTGAAGAACTAACAGTTAGTGTGTCTGTGGTTAAGGCCAAAGTACATTACTGGTGTTTCAGAACAACATCAATCAAAAATAATAAAATAATATTAACATGAAGACTATTTATTAATTTTTTGCATTACATATTATTTCAGCAGAAACATCCTGATATGTCTGTAGCATGTTTCAGAGAGCAATGAGATTGCTACAGCTAATTGTATTTGCAATTCACCATACAATACACCATACCATACCATACCTACCATACCATACCACTTTATTTATAGAGCACTTAAAACAGCGACAAGGCCAAGCAAAGTGCTGTACAAACAAACAAACAAACAAACAAACAGGCAATACATAGGCAACATACAAAATGAAATATAAAAATAAATAATAATTATTATTATTAATATTTAATATTAATATGAGCTTATTGACAATGTAAGCTTTTATAAAATATTGTTTACAAGTATTGCAATGAAAGTTTTATGACTGAAGTTGTTTTAAGACATCATCCAGGTCTTGATTGCACTCAAACTATTGATTTAAGTTAGTGATTCAGTCAGAAATAAACTAACCTGTGGTCATTCAAAGAGCTACCTACAACAGATAAGACACTATTTGTTCATAACTTTCCCACAGAACCTCACTAACATATCTGAACTATACTGACAAATTAAACATGTTGAACTATTTCAATATCAGTTTTAAAGATTTCCAACATCCATTCATAAAAAATGCAAAAAAAACCAACAACATATAAATCAATTCTAACAGTTAATTATGTTTAAAGTACCGTATGCAGTATAGATTATTTTATTCTTAAGAAAGAAAGTAGCAGACATTCTAACCCAATTACTAAATATATTTATCACATATCATAATTTAGCTTTTATTCTGCAAATATCTCAAAACGATTGTAAAGTCAGGGTGAAGGTGACCAACACTCAGTTTGTGACATATTATAATGACAACCAAAATATGTTCCTGTAAAATATTTAAACATTTACTTTAGTCCTGTTCCTTTTTCATACCGGAGTCTGGGGTTTTGTTTTGTGTGAGCCCATGCATGAAATTACCAACACTCATCAATGGCATGTAAATCTACTGGTGCGAAACTGGACCACAAAATGTGTTTTATCTCAAACCGTTCAGCTTTAACAGCGTAATACATCAAACATTATTTTTTACATGTTAAAGCCAGCATGATTGAACCCACAGCCACAGGAGCTAATGAGGACTGAACTGTTTTACTGGGCCACTACTGAGCAACACTGGAGGTTCTGCCTCCAGAACAAGGACCAGCACTGTACTACTACAGTATATCACTTTATATCTACAGATGAAGCTCGCAGTTTACCGTGCCATAGTACTGTCGACCCTTTAATGCATATCTAAAACCTGAAAGTTATGCACCATAACTCATGTTCCCTGAAGGAAGGGAACGAGGTGCAACATACTTGCTATGGGAATTGCGCCCCCGCGCGATTACCTGAAGGAATATACTCACGCCTTTACGGCAAGGGGCGTCACCGCCGCGCCAGAGGCCCCGCCCTCTGGTTACTTAAGCGGCTTGCGCCCCTCCATCTTTCTCCAAAGTTTGCACTTCACCGAGCTTTCAGCATTGAAAAGGGCCAGCTATGTTGCACCTCGTTCCCTTCCTTCAGGGAACATGAGTTATGGTGCATAACTTTCAGTTCCCTTTCAGTTGGTCTCTCAGTGCAACATACTTGCTATGGGAACGTAATCCACTCACGCCCTTGAAATGCTCAGTAAAATGCATGCTAGAGTGAGCGTCTGCCTGTGACCAACAGGCACCTCAAGGCCACTTTCTACTGTGTGTTATAAAGGACAGCCTGAGTGACGTCACCTGCAGTAACATCCAAACTGTAATGCTTTGCAAAAGTATTTAATGAGCTCCAATTCGCAGCAGCACAAATGTCTGCGACTGGCACGCCCTTAAATAATGACCAGGAAGTGGCCAAGCCCCTAGTGGAGTGAGCATGCACTCCAGAGGGTACCTGTTGACCTTTGCTACTGTATGCCCTCTTAATGGCCTCAGTCACCCAATGTGAGAGGCGTTGTTTTGATAGGGCTCTCCCTGTAGCAGGTGCTGCAAAGCAGACGAACAGTTGGTTTGTTTTCCTCCATTCGGCTGTTCTCTGCATGTAGGTGCGTAAAGCCCTCACTGGGCAGAGAGCCTGTAGCCTTTCCTGTTCCTGAGTGAGAACAGGGGCCGGTGGAAAGGAGGAGAGATCAAAGTCTAGACTCCTGTGGTTCAAGGTCAAGACCTTGGGGGTGTATGCGGTATTAGGCCCTAAGGTGACCTTTGACCTGTCAGGGACGAATCTGGTACCCATCGGATGTACAGATAATGCGTGGAGGTCACCCACGCGTTTCGCTGAGCAAAGTGCCAGGAGTAGAGCAGTTTTGTAAGATAGTAAATCTATCTTAATCTCACTCAGTGGCTCGAATGGAGGGCCACAAAGAGCCCCCAGGACCAGGCCAAGATCCCAACCAGGGGTCAGGGTCCTGCTGGGTGGTTTGGTCCGAAGGACACCCCTCATAAACCTTATTATGATTGGATGTACTCCGGGTGTCTTGTGTCCCCAGCCTTCATGGCAGGCTGAGATCGCTGATAGGAAAACTTTAATCGTTGAATAAGAACAACCTTTTTCCAGTAAATCCTGAAGGAAGGTCAGGAGTTGAGCCAAGTCGCATGCATAAGAAATAATATTTCTTTCTGAGCACCAGGCTTCAAAGATGTGCCACTTTTGTGCGTATAAAGATTGTGTTGAACCAGCACGGGCATTCTGTATGGTCAATACCACATTTTCTGGCAAGCCTGATGCCATAAACCTGTTCTTTTCAGCCAACAAGCTGAGGCTTTTGGTTGTTCCTGGCCTAAGTGGTTGTATTGCTCCTTCTGGTGACACAGAATCTGTTAACCTCTGGGGGTCAACCAGATTGGGAAGGCCTTCTTGTTGATATGCTCTCAAGTTACCTTGCTCAGGGTTAATTGAGGGCCGATGTAGCCTGTCAACTTTATTAGACAGGTTTGGAGCGGAGAATATATTTTCCTCCTCCAAATCTGGAGTTCTGTTGTGGGGTTGCAAGTTATGTAAATGGGCAGATCTAACTCCACTCCGATCCTTGTGATGGTCCAGTTTACTTTGTTGGATGTAATTTGGGACCCTGTGTACATAATCTCGTTTTCATCACATGTACCACATGCGGTGCAAATGACAATAAAGACTCTCTGACTCTCTGACTCTGACTCTGCTTTAATGGAGTGTTGGCACCAGACAGACCTACCGAGGTCCGTGTATCACCCCCTGAGGGGATTATATTTGAAAGTAGTTTTGGATCAGCACAGAACTGGGAGCGACATGCTGTCTGAGTACTACTCGGGTATTTCATGTCCCTCGTTAATAACAAAGGAGCAGCTGCACCGTGCGAGTGTGGGGGTGTACCTCCTGGTTTGGCAGACTTGAGATTATTTGATGATAAGGAGCTTAGTTCCTCTTGAAAAACAGGAAGAGAAATCTGATTTGGCTCTGGTTTGGTTTTACCTACAACCGGCTGAACACAGCCATTGTTGTGAAGGTGTGAAAATTGTAGCTACCCAAGGGCGTCTAATGAAGCCCCCCCATTGTCAGACGTTGTCAGCTTGCCTCTCTGAGGAGCTGACATGTCACGTGTTCTTCTGGTTATTGTATTAGCTCTCCCGTTTTTCACAATGGAACTAGGGTTTGAGCACGTGACCCTCCCCACCTGTCTTCCTGAGAGGTGTGTGTGTGTGTGTATGTGTGTGTGTATGTATGAGGGGGGGTTCGCAGAAGCCTCTGCGTCTGCTCATTGCAGAGGCGCTCTGTTGGGGCTTATCAATTATGCTAATACCCCGTGAGCCGTGAGAGAGAGGGGAAAAGAGGCCCTCTCTCTTCATGACGGCTTGCAGGTCGGAGACCTGTTCTGTGTTGTTGTTGTTTGTGTGCTTTTTTATATATATTTTTTAAAATAAAACAGAGAGGAGCTGTTTCATGAACTTTATTCATGCTTTTGTGCAATGACGTACATGATTTTATGACACTCACAGCAGAGAAGGCATGATTTTTGCATGCTGTAAATATACCAGCTGATTGTACTGTGTTACAAGCAAAGTCTGGACATGAAGGGATCATTCCCGTTACCACGTGGGCGGGTGACCCTGTAATGTAGACACGTGGACCTGGTTCATCAGGCACGGTTCTTTCTGTTGTCCCGATTCGCCGAGGAGTCCCTGTGTTTGGTCGCCTGGCGGGGGACAAACCTGTTTTTGCTCCATGCGTGCTCGGTACGAGGTGGACCCTGGGGGGGTCTTTTGCCTGGGCTCCTCCTCGTATGCTGGCCGCTTCTGCGGCGGGGCACCCGGAGAGCTTCGGCCTGTCTGCGCCTTTGGTCCAGCTTGGTCTGAATTCGCTCCAAAGCTTTACCAAATAATCCCACCAGCTCTATCAAGTGGTGGAGAAAAGGCACCTTCTGTCCCTTCGGGAGATCCATCAGTCATCCAGAGGTGGCGGATCGCGATGACCACTTCCGCCATTCCCCTGCCTTGTGTAACAGTAGCTGTCCCCATTATACGGAGCACGAAGTCTGTTGCTCTGCGGGCTTCATCCAGCAATTCGGCAGCCGCCTGCTTGTCCGTTTTCGTTTGGAGCTGTTGCAGTTTTTCGGCTAGGTAAGCTTGCATTAACGCGGACGCGTTCATGGCGCGTGCCGCAAGTCCCTGAGCCCTGTAGCATTTCTCGAGAAGAGACACCGAGGCCCGGCAAGCCTTGCTGGGAAGAGTTGGTTTTGTTCCTGATGATTTAGGAGCCAGGTGAGACGCTAGAGTGTCTTCGATCTGAGGCACGTTAGCTATTCCCATTTCATCCATCCCATCCACGTCGAGGAACTGTGAGAGGGGGATAAGCATAGGGGCTCGTGGCTGAGGACAGGTGCGCATTAGTTCTGTGAGGAAGTCCGGGAACACGGGCATCTTTTGCCTCGTGGCGGCCTGCTGCTTCGAGTAGAAATAGTTTCCGGCCAACCTCGTGACCTGTTGGCGAGGCGGAGGTTCAGGCCATGGGATATGTAGCACGTCTGTTGCTCTGTGGCACAAGTCAAACAGAGCAAGGATGGAAAAGTCAGTTTCTGGGAGCACAGGTACTGGGGTCTGGGAGAGGTCTTCACTCTGATCCTCCAGTTCCAGGTCCGACTCCTCCGTTGAAAATTCGCCCGAGGCTAAAATCGAGATCTCGTCCTCGTTCATCATGTCCCGGGTGTTGAATTCGACTGTCAGGTCCACCATGAGAGCCAGCACGTCAGGGCTGTCGCCCCATTCGACACGTGTGCTGTCATGTAGAGCCATGTTCTCGAGCTCCGGCGTGGGAGTGAGGGGCTCTGTCGTGTCCGCGTCCGCTGGTGTTGCTGAAGAGCACATGGCCTTGGCGCCGAGGTCAACCCGATGCCGCAGCACCACATCCATCATGAGGCTGCAGTGTGGACAAAAGTCGGGCTTATCCAATGCAGCTTTTGCATGCAGCATTCCCTAGCAGATTGGACAGGCCTCGTGGGTGTCCGTATCTGCGAGGGAAAAACCACATCCGCTGGGACAGGCGCGCGAGGTTGGGCTCGCTGTCCCGCTGGTTTTCCTTGGAAGTCTCGCCTTTCGCTTTCCCTTCTCCGGAGGCATGTCCGAGATGAGGCGAATGAGTCCTTCCAGAATCTTCTTTCTTTTTTCTTGAAAAGTCTCCTCTGACTGTTGCGTCGCTTTCGCTGGCTAGCTCGCTAGGAGTTAGCGAGGTAGCTTTTTTCTTGTGGCGTAGTTAGCGCCGTCGAGCGAAGCAACCTGTAGAGAGAGGAGAAGAAAATACTTTGGGGTTAAGAGAAATGTGCCGGACTAGCTTTCGCTAGTCCAGCAGTACGCAGGAATAATTCTCTGTGCGCTCTGTGTAGGGAGCAAGCTCACCTCTGGTTGAGCGATGAAGCAACAGAGAAGTCCCGCGAAGAGGTAGTTCAGGTTTAAGCGAGGTGAAGGGCAAAAAAGAGAAAGATGGAGGGGCGCAAGCCGCTTAAGTAACCAGAGGGCGGGGCCTCTGTCGCGGCGGTGACGCCCCTTGCCATAAAGGCGTGAGTATATTCCTTCAGGTAATCGCGTGGGGCGCAATTCCCATAGCAAGTATGTTGCACCGAGAGACCAACTGAAAGGGAACTGGTGCCTGTATTAAAGTTGCAGTATGTAGCTTTTTTTATAAACATATTTCTTCTCTCAGTCACTATTTTTTGTCAGAGTGATGTTAAACAGGTAATCTTTGAGAAATACTATATTCCTCTGGCGTCTCCCGGTGGTTAAAATAGCATTTATAAAAACCAGAGCGGGCCGTTTTTGACCAGCCAATAAAAACAGAGTTATTTTCATGAACGAGCTTCCCCCGCCCTCCCCCCGCCTCTCCCAGCGGCAGCGCGCAGCAGCCGGGCAGTGGGCACGCTCCCGTCTCAAACAGTAGCTGTTTCAAGATGGCGGAGGTGGCGAGAGCCTCGAGTGCTCAGAGGATTGCAAAGCGATGCAGAGTTAGCAACTTTCCTGCTTGAAAAGTAAGTGTCTTTGCTTGACTCATGTGATAGCGCAAATGCCATGATATTATCTACAACAGGCTAAAACCGTTTTCCGGCCTACAGCTGACGTGATGCTAATGGCAGCAGCTAACTCATTCAACCTCAGTATTGTTTTGATACGTACATTTAGTTATCCTAACTTATTGTATTGTGGATCAGCGTGCAGATATGTTGAAAGTACTGTAACTGCGCTGTCTGTGTAAGAGAGGCATGATCACAACTAGCAATTAGCATATTGTCTGCAGATCATTTGGTGTTCATAATCTAAAAGTCTGTTAGTTGTACTACACAATATATGTTGTTGATGCATACATCTCAACCTCTTTGGACGTTTACCTGTATAAAGGGCCTCAAAAATTATTAATTTTTGGAATAAAATCTGTAAAACTTGCGGTGGGGTGGACGAGTTTGCTGCGGACATGAGCATGCAGTGAAGCAGGATGAAAGGAGAGCATAAAAAGTTCAAATTTTACTTCTAGCAGCAGAACAGGATGGAAGATGGCTGTTTGATGCTATTTTTTAAATCATCCTACATGCTTTGATATGTTAGATAAATTTGTCATTGTGTGATAAATGTGTTGAAAAGAATATCTGATTATTGTTTGAACTACATTATATGTTTTTATGCAGAGATGATGACTTTGGGGAAGGTCTCAGAAGTGAATTTGGGGAGACTCCCATTCAGGTTTTGGAAACAAGGTAAGTAAGGGGAAACTGTATTTATGTCAAGATTATTTTATGGTTTGCACTGCAACTAATATAACTGTGATCATAATATTATTACACAATTTTAAAATGTAGATGGTAAGGTTGTATGTCTAATATTGTTTATGAAATGTATTTCCACCAGATATTACGGTAGGCAGAAACAAAAACCAAAGTTTAATAGTTGTTTTTATATAATCCATCCATCCATCCATCCATTTTCTTCCTCTTATCCGGGGTCGGGTCGCGGGGGTAGCAGCCTAAGTAGGGAGGCCCAGTCTTCCCTCTCCCCAGCCACTTGGAGCAGCTCCTCTGGGGGAATCCCAAGGCGTTCCCTGGCCAGCCGAGAAACATAGTCCCTCCAGCGTGTCCTGGGTCTTCCTCTGGGTCTCCTCCCGGTGGGACATGCCCGGAACACCTCACCAGGGAGGCGTCCAGGAGGCATCCTAACCAGATGCCCGAGCCACCTCAACTGGCTCCTCTCGATGTGGAGAAGCAGCGGCTCTACTCCGAGTCCCTCCCGGATGACTGAGCTTCTCACCCTATCTCTAAGGGAGAGTCCAGACACCCTGCGGAGAAAACTCATTTCAGCCGCTTGTATCCGAGATCTTGTTCTTTCGGTCACAACCCAAAGCTCATGACCATAGATGAGGGTGGGAACGTAGATCGATCGGTAAATTGAGAGCTTTGCCTTTTGACTCAGCTCTCTCTTCACCACGACAGACCGGTACAGCGCCCGCTTCACTGCGGACGCTGCACCTATCCGCCTATCAATCTCACGCTCCAGTTTTTATATAATGTATTTCTTTATTGTTATGGCTTTTCTGTGCTGCAATTTTAGTGGACATAAAATTAGAATAATACAGATGCACAATATTGACAATAAATATCTTTGAAGCTTATTTTTTTTATTATTTTATTTTTCTAACCACGTCACAGAAAATGTACAACTTTATAAATTTAAGAATTTTTAAAAAGATGACTTAATTAAAATTCTGTGTTCATGTATAACATACACTTGCACTGAACGTACGTATTTTAGTGCGTGTTAAAAATATGATTTTGTCTATACTTTCGAGTTAGTCTCATTAACTTTTATTGAGAAAATTTATTGTACTGGTTCCCAAGTACATGTTTCTTTATTTCATGATCAAACTTGATTATTGTTGCTTTAATAAAATATGTAATGTGTTTCCTCAGTATCAATGTTAGTTTGTTTTTTACGTTTATATTTTTTTTGTTTCAGTATGTCTTCGCTAGACATTCACGACGACAATGATGAAAGTGACTTGTTATTGCATGTTCTCTCCGTGCATGCGTGGGTTTTCTCCGGTTTCCTCCCACAGTCCAAAAACATGCATGTTAGACTGATTGGTAACTCTAAATTGACCCTAGGTGTGAGTGAGACAGGTCTCTCTTGTAAATGAGTCCCCGTGGCTCAACGAGGCTAGCCTGTATAAATAAAGGTTGAATGAATGAATGTTCTTCTTCCTCAGGTTGTCAGCGCTGTCCTGTTGATGATGATGGTGGTGGTGGTCCCACAGACAGCAGCAAAGCCACACAGGAAGTCCTTTGAAGGATTAGCAGAAGAAACGGTCCCTCTGCGTTTGGACCCAAACAATTTAGTTCCCAGCCTAAAAGTCAGTTCTTTGGCCAGCGACTCCATCTCACCGTGGACCTACAAGTGAGGCTTCAGCTCCTCAGTGTGTTGTCCTTCATGAAGCTCAGAGTCCTGTTAACAGTTTTTTGTCTCCTCTCTGTCCTCAGCATCTCCAGGGATGACAACATGTTCCCTCATGCGCTGTCGCAGGCTCACTGTTTGCTCAAAACCTGCCTGGACCACCAAGGACTGGAGGACGGGGGCCTGGAGTCCCGTCCCATTCTGCATCAGGTGCTGGTTCTGAGGCGAGTCAAGACGCCAGGGCCAGGCACAGCTACCACTACCGCCTGGAGTCCAAACTCATCTCAGTGGGTTGCACCTGCGTGAGACCGAAGGTGATCAACCAGCACTGAGGACTGACCCATGGAG
>JBBPBX010098747.1:0-12639 GCA_038048925.1 Garcialebias charrua | reverse complement strand
AAGCACAAAGAAAGATTGTGATCACATAACTGGTTTGAAAGTGGCTGATAGGTAGTTATTTTAGATTTCTTGTAAACCTGTCTTAAAATGTAAGGGGTTCTGGACTTTGCAGGGGTCTGAAACCTGCGGCTCTGGAGCCACATGTGGCTCTTTGGTCCCTCAGCAGTGGCTCTTCCAAGCTTTGATCAAAAATAACTTTAAACTGAATTTTATTTGTTCTTATAACAACAAAAAGGGCTAGTTTTAGCAGTTTTTCCTGTCTTTTCCTTTGCAAATGTGTGAATACTAGAACTAATAGAAGGAGTAAAACATAAGTTAACTTTATTTATTCAAAGTATGATATTTAATTTTTCCACAATTAAAATAATTTACCTAGACCTGCATAGTTCATTATTTTATTTTTTAATTGGGAAAGATCACATTATTTTTCCTCCATTATGATAATCTGGTCTTTTTTAGTCTTAAAATGTCCAGCATCAACATGTGGCATGGAGGCTGCACAGTTGAAGAGAGGAAAGCTCTGCAGAGAGTGGTGAAGGCTGCACAGAAGTCTGTTGGAGTCAGTCTCCCCACCATCACAGACATTTACACCTCCAGATCAGAGAGTCAGAGTCAGAGAGAATTTATTGTCATTTGCACCGCATGTAGTACATGTGTTGAAAACGAGATTATGTACACAGGGTCCCAGTTACATCCAACAACAAATGCAAGAGAAAAACAATAATAACATCTAGGATTAACTAAGAGAGACATCAGCTAGTAATACACTAAGCCCTAATGTAGTAGAAAAACATCATTATAAACAGCAGCACGAACATGAGCAGATGGTCACAGATGAACGCAGCAACAAGAAACAGATCAGTATCAGCATGATGTGACATTTTGCAGTGTTTATTCTTATTATTTATTTATTCATGAGTCTGACAGCCTCAGGGTAGAAGCTGTTCCTCAGTCTAGTGGTTCTACATTTGATGCTCCTCAACCTCCGTCCCGAGGGGAGTGGTGCAAAGAGTGAGTGTGCTGGGTGAGTGAGGTCTTTCATGATGCAGGTGGCTCTTTTTCTGCATCTGGAGGTGTAAATGTCTGTGATGGTGGGGAGACTGACTCCCACAGACTTCTGTGCAGCCTTCACCACTCTTTGTAGAGCTTTCCTCTCTGCAACTGTGCAGCCTCCATGCCACACGTTGATGCTGGAGCACAGGACGCTCTCCACTGCACACCTGTAGAACGAGGCGAGGACTGAGCTTCTCAGATGCAGGAAAAGAGCCACCTGCATCATGAAAGACCTCACTCATCCAGCACACTCACTCTTTGCCCCACTCCCCTCAGGACGGAGGTTGAGGAGCATCAAGTGTAGAACCACTAGACTGAGGAACAGCTTCTACCCTGAGGCTGTTAGACTCATGAATAAATAAAAATAAAATAAAAAATAAACACTGCAAAATATCACATCATACTGATGCTGATCTGTTTTCTTGTTGCTGTGTTCATCTGTGTTCATCTGTGACCATCTGCTCATACAAACTCATGTTCGTGCTGCTGTTTATTCCCACTATATTAGGCTTAGTGTATTACTAGTTGATGTTTTTCTTAGTTAGTTCTAGATGTTATTACTGTTTTTCTCTTTCATTTGTTGTTGGATGTAACTGGGACCTCGTGTACATAATCTCGTTTTCATCTCATGTACCACATGCTGTGCAAATGACAATAAAGACTCTCTGACTCTCTTTAACTTCACATGTTCATGTTTGTGTCTCTTTCAACAGACAAAACCTGTTGGCACCTGACGTCATGGGCAGACCTGTGTCCTCTGCTCTCTCCTCACCATCCTCCTGCAGCTCCTCTCTATCATCACCTGTGCGTCACCACCTTGTGCCTACAGTGAGTTGAACTTGTTTTCTGTCAGTGTTTTCCGTTTTTATTGCAGGTCATGACCCTGCTTTAACTTCACATGTTCATGTTTGTGTCTCTTTCAACAGACAAAACCTGTTGGCACCTGACGTCATGGGCAGACCTGTGTCCTCTGCTCTCTCCTCACCATCCTCCTGCAGCTCCTCTCCATCATCACCTGTGCGTCACCACCTTGTGCCTACAGTGAGTTGAACTTGTTTTCTGTCAGTGTTTTCCGTTTTTATTGCAGGTCATGACCCTGCTTTAACTTCACATGTTCATGTTTGTGTCTCTTTCAACAGACAAAACCTGTTGGCACCTGACGTCATGGGCAGACCTGTGTCCTCTGCTCTCTCCTCACCATCCTCCTGCAGCTCCTCTCCATCATCACCTGTGCGTCACCACCTTGTGCCTACAGTGAGTTGAACTTGTTTTCTGTCGGTGTTTTCTGTTTTTATTGCAGGTCATGACCCTGCTTTAACTTCACATGTTCATGTTTGTGTCTCTTTCAACAGACAAAACCTGTTGGCACCTGACGTCATGGGCAGACCTGTGTCCTCTGCTCTCTCCTCACCATCCTCCTGCAGCTCCTCTCCATCATCACCTGTGCGTCACCACCTTGTGCCTACAGTGAGTTGAACTTGTTTTCTGTCAGTGTTTTCCGTTTTTATTGCAGGTCATGACCCTGCTTTAACTTCACATGTTCATGTTTGTGTCTCTTTCAACAGACAAAACCTGTTGGCACCTGACGTCATGGGCAGACCTGTGTCCTCTGCTCTCTCCTCACCATCCTCCTGCAGCTCCTCTCCATCATCACCTGTGCGTCACCACCTTGTGCCTACAGTGAGTTGAACTTGTTTTCTGTCGGTGTTTTCTGTTTTTATTGCAGGTCATGACCCTGCTTTAACTTCACATGTTCATGTTTGTGTCTCTTTCAACAGACAAAACCTGTTGGCACCTGACGTCATGGGCAGACCTGTGTCCTCTGCTCTCTCCTCACCATCCTCCTGCAGCTCCTCTCCATCATCACCTGTGCGTCACCACCTTGTGCCTACAGTGAGTTGAACTTGTTTTCTGTCAGTGTTTTCCGTTTTTATTGCAGGTCATGACCCTGCTTTAACTTCACATGTTCATGTTTGTGTCTCTTTCAACAGACAAAACCTGTTGGCACCTGACGTCATGGGCAGACCTGTGTCCTCTGCTCTCTCCTCACCATCCTCCTGCAGCTCCTCTCCATCATCACCTGTGCGTCACCACCTTGTGCCTACAGTGAGTTGAACTTGTTTTCTGTCGGTGTTTTCTGTTTTTATTGCAGGTCATGACCCTGCTTTAACTTCACATGTTCATGTTTGTGTCTCTTTCAACAGACAAAACCTGTTGGCACCTGACGTCATGGGCAGACCTGTGTCCTCTGCTCTCTCCTCACCATCCTCCTGCAGCTCCTCTCCATCATCACCTGTGCGTCACCACCTTGTGCCTAACCCTGTCATGTATCCACATCAATGACTGCTGCCAAAACAGGAAAACACACCTGACCTGATGGACAGACCTGCTCTCATCAAGACCACACACCTGACCTGAATTCACATCTGGACTCCCATGTACCCATCATTCAGTGTTTCCCCTACCATTATACAAGCGGGGTGCGCCACCCCGTCAACAGAACTGAGCACCCCGCCTACCAGACCAAACTTGACCCCCCCACCCACCCACCCAGCACTGGCATAGCACTAAGCTAGCAGCATAAAATACAGGCTCTCTAGCTAAAAAGCTAAAGGGAGCGTTCACGTTGCCTCTCCCCTCGTGCTGAATGCCCCCTGCCCCTACAAGCTGCACTCAGACGTGTCCGTCCCCCGTCAACAAAAATCATGGATGAGATGAGCACTCCGCCATGGCAAGTTAACTAGGGGAAACACTGCATCATTCATGGTTGAATCATTGCTCAATGGCTAAGCTGTTCCATCTGATCCATGAGAACCACCTAATAAGCCTGTCTACCTCAACTTCAATCAAAGTAAGGGACTTTTCTATGCTTTTTTTGTGCTGCTTCTAGCTTTTTAAATTTCCTGGACTGTACACTAAGGCACTGGTTTTTCATACATGATGGTTGCAACATGTTTCTGATGGATGTCAATTGCTCCTGATGATGTGATTTGATAATGATGGTTGAAAACTGTTTATGATGGATACCAATTGCTCCTGATGGTTGAGAAATGTTTATGATGGATCTGCTTTGCTAATGATGGTTGAGAACTGTTTCTGAAACAACACTGAAGTTGTTTATGTGTGAACACATGTTGGATCACCAGATTTCTCGCTCCATGTTTTAAAAGGAGGATTAGCTGAAAGTATTTTGTTAGATCACCAGATTTCACGCTCCATGTTTTAAAAAGGAGGATCTGAATGTATTTATGTAGGATCACCAGATTACTCGCCCCTGAAAGAGGGTTAGTTTTACTAGAACTTCATACTGAATATGTGACCCATCACATCATCAAACGGGGGTTAAAGTCAAATTTGGTCAAAATGACCTACAAGCAAACATATATATTACTGACTTTTAGAAATACATTTTCTTACTTAGATCATCCTGACAAATTCATCGTGTTGTCTTAATAATCAGGAAAATGGTTTGATATTTGGTGTGAAGATTTTATTTCAGATATTTAATTTAAACCATTTGATAAGTTATTCATTCATCTTATTTACTATCTAAATTTACGCAAACCACTTTGAAAAATAAACCCATTTGATGTGATGGGTCACAAATTTATTATTCAGCTTCTTTTGTTGGATTTGATTTAAGAATTGTGGACATTTTTAAATAAAACTTGAAAGATTTCATTTGTGCAATGGAGATTTATTTAGCCAACTTAAATTTCTCATTACAATGAGAGTATTGTACAGGTACTTGTATTTGAAAGCTAGAAATCATGGCAAAACACATATTTAATTTGATTTATGTTCAAGCTGGACTTTTAAGTTTAAAGAAAGGGACAATGTAGTTTGGAATAGTTCACATTTTTAGTTTGGAAAAAATAAACATTTGAGTTTTCTTTCTTATAACTGTTATAAGAAAGAAAACTCAAATGTTTATTTTTTCCAAACTAAAAATGTGAACTATTCCAAACTACATTGAACAATTCATTGAACATGAACAATCAAAATAGATTCAAAATTATTTATTCATCTACTGAACAATGTTTTTAACCTCCCAGAGAGAACAATTGCAAACAAACAAAAGTACACTTTTGTTTGTTTGCAATTGTTCTCTCTGGGAGATTAAAAACATTGTTCAGTAGATGAATAAATAACTTTGAATCTATTTTGATTGTTCATAATTTGCACTAAAATGTATGAATCCATATTATTATAATAATAATAATAAAATTTATGGAATGTTCTAAGAAAGTTCTAGCAGAACGTTCTCACCTAACGTTCTGAGAACCACGAGAAAACTCCACACCAGAACGTTCTCAGAACGTTAGGAGGGAACGTTCCCGTAACCTAAAAATAACGTTCTCAGAACGTTCTCAGAACGTTCTCACCTAACGTTCTCAGAACGTTCTCAGAACGTTCTGACAACGTTCTCACTAACGTTCTGAGAACCACGAGAAAACTCCACACCAGAACGTTCTCAGAACGTTAGGAGGGAACGTTCCCCTAACCTAAAAATAACGTTCTCAGAACGTTCTTCTGTTACTTGGGTCTGTGTTTTTAGTGTTTTTATAAATGCTGATAGAGAAGCAAGGGGACTATAGTTCTTTTCAGAGATTACTTTGTCTAACATCAGTCTGTCAGTAGATAGTGACAGAGTGAAGAAGTATGTTAAAAATATATTGTTAGAAAAGTTACAGACTGCATTACAAAACAGGCTCTAGAGAAATGTGGATATCCTAACTGGGCCTTCCTGAAAGCAGAGAAGAAACCCAAACAGGACTCCAGCCAGCCATCAGGTGAAAAGAAGGAACCCAGACCCAGACCAGTGGTCATTCCGTATGTTGCGGGAGTTTCAGAGACATTGAGACGTTTATTTTCTAAACACAACGTCCCAGTGGCTTTTAAACCCCAAAATACATTACGACAAAGACTGGTTCATCCCAAAGATCCAGTCCCCCGGCACAAACAGAGTAATATTGTGTATGCTGTTCAGTGTCAGGAGGGCTGTGATCAGTCTTACATCGGGGAAACTAAACAGCCACTGGCCAAAAGGATGGCCCAGCACAGAAGATCAACATCATCAGGTCAGGACTCTGCGGTCTACACTCATCTCCAGGCCAGCGGTCACTCTTTCAGGGATGAAGATGTTCACATCCTTGATAGAGAGGAACAATGGTTTGAGAGAGGAGTAAAGGAGGCCATCTTTGTGAAAAGAAACCGTCCATCATTAAACAGAGGTGGAGGCCTCCGGGTTCAACTGTCCCCCACTTACAATGCTGTTATTGCTAGTATCACTCAGCCCTCTGTGAATAGCAAACAACCATCAGGGTGTTAACGATCCATCGTCAGGCTGATGGTCCTCCTTGATCATGTGAGCAGCTGGTTTCGGCTGTCATCAGCCAACTGGTTGATCCACTGTGGGAGGGTGCTATTTATAAGACTGAGCTGAACACAGCTTCTCAGACTGAGGAAGTCTTTCGGACGAAAGACGAAACGTTTCTACAGTTTTTTTTGCTTTGTTTTGTTTTGTTTTTTGAATGTCCAGAGGACCAGACTTAGCTTTTTTGGATTTTTCTACCTGGATTATTGAGCATGCATCAGGGTATTACAAAGTTACATAGTGCAGCTTTAAAGCAGTTTGTTGAGCCAGTTCAGCAGCTCTTACTGTGGCTTCGCTCTCAAGCTTTGCTTTTCTGGTCTCAGCCTCTATCCGACGAGTTTTCAGTTCAAGCTCTTTCAAACGTACCTTTTTATATACAACATAATGGAGTCCTCATAGGACTTTCTGAAACCCTTTCAGCAGAAAAAACCCCAATACGAGCTAACTTTGCGATCAGTTCATTTTCTATTGCCTCCCTCCTAGTAAGTTTATCTACACTGATCTCAAAATGTTCTGCCACACACAACAACTGCTCTTTTGTGCAGTTAGCCAGAGACTCAACTATAGGATCCTCTACAAAACTGTCTAAATTGAACTCCATGTTCACAAACAGTTACTGAATACAACAATATCAAAATATCTGGACTCTAATTGAACGCTGTTTGCTGCGTTCAATTTCAAATAGACAGCTGTAAGCGCTCAACAAAACAGCAGCTTCCCTGAGCTGATTTAACTCGACTATGAGCGAAAACACCACCACAAAACAGCCACCACTACGGCAGTTTACGTCTGCCAAAACACTAGCTCATATGCGAGCCCCCAACAAACTAGCTCATGTCTTTGTTGCGGGTCAAAATTTGAAGGAAAGCTCTGAAACGAATGTGCAAGTTTTATGCAGGTTTATTGTACATTATAAGAATAAACCTTACAGCAACCAACAGACCTGACTCCAAGCACAGTCCAACACACACATCTTCGAAGGCGGACCACGGTTTTATACCTCTAGATGACGTCATCGCCTCGTGGGACCAATCCTGGAATCGAACCGCCTTGGAACCGCCCTAGAACTTTTCTACTCTGTGAGTGATCCGCCTCTCAGCCAATCAACTACCAGCTCTGTATGTCAATCATCCAGTGTTGTGTCTGTTGTATTATGCAGGCGTGTAACTGAAAAACTCTTCCCTATTGGAAATAAAACCCGTAAATAAAGGTTCCATCTTGAATATATTTTCACATTATATGGTGGAATTAAGTGAACATAAATCATAACACATAATATGTGTGCTTCAGGTGTAATACTGATATACATATATTTCAATTCCCCTTTTGACATGACAAACATCATGTCAACAAAAACCCTATATGTACTATGTGCGTATGCAATTAAGAACTGGACACACAATGGAAATCACTAACATTCCCACCCACAGCAATATTACATCTAAGTTACCCACCCAGAATATAAACCCCTTATATAAAAATAAGCATCAATACTAATTGGTAACAAAACTACGTAAGAAAATATACGGTAACTGTCAGAGCTTATATGCTGGAAACGCAATACAAAACTAACAATCTAAAAAATAAATGTAACAAAAAGCAAAGAAATCAACCAAAAACAAAGAATAAAAATAAAATAACAAATAAATGTAATAAGAAATAAACAAAACAAACAAAACAACAAATAAATGTAATAAGAAATAAACAAAACAAACAAAACAACAAATAAATGTAATAAGAAATAAACAAAACAAATGAAAATAAAAACAAAGCAATAAAATGAAGCGGACTGTCCCTCCTATCAAATATCACGCCTCTAGTGTGTGGAATCTATATTTCTGTTATGTATTACCCTTAGCAAGGAATATAAACTATGCTTTAGCCAAATCAGGCCATCTCATCTTCATCGTCTTCATCTTCTTCCTCATAGACACCTGTAAGGGGGAAGCCCTCTCCTGCCTGTACAGCCATCTGATAGGAAGGCAGCTTAGGAAACCTATCATCCACTGCGCTACTGATGCACTTCAGACAAAAATGCCTCACACAAGGAACGCAGCAGCATCCACAACAAATTAACATAACCACAACTGCGAATATTGTAATCACAGCTGTGACGACAACAGCTCTCCATCTTCCAAAAGTAGAGATGAACCACTCACTTAAAAATCCACAGCTAATCTCGTTTGATAGGCCATCAGTGATGTTGCTGCTAGCTGCTGATGTGCGCCCTCAAGTGCATCTCCTGTCAAATTATTCAGCCTCTGAACATTAAAATGAATGTAATTAATCCTGGCTACGTTTTTATTTACAGTTATAGTTGGAATCATAGACTCAAAACCAGCTGCAATAGGATCAA
This sequence comes from Garcialebias charrua, assembly GCA_038048925.1. Taxonomy (NCBI): domain Eukaryota; kingdom Metazoa; phylum Chordata; class Actinopteri; order Cyprinodontiformes; family Rivulidae; genus Garcialebias; species Garcialebias charrua. The sequence goes on along the minus strand of JBBPBX010098747.1, from coordinate 3,853 downwards.
CTAATTTGTATTCATCCGGGACTCCTTGCGGGACTCCGATAGCGTTAATATATGCTGGAGAATCTACATACAGATCAAAGTCACGTTTTCTCCTCTCAAACTCACCAATAACATGTGTACTGCTCCTGAAAGTTTCCAAATCCTGTCCTGTTAAATTCACCATCTTAATTGGAGAAATTAAAGAAACGAGTGTACAGATTCCTGACCATCTTGAAGACAACGTATTTCTCAAAGTTCTACCACCACAAAACCAGTAAACATCTGCACGTGCTACAGATAATCTCGTCATGTTTGTCCAAGCTGAAACATCCACATTCAACTTACACCAACTTGAATCAATATCACCTACAGATATACCTCCCTGAATTTTCCTAACCAGACAAGTGTAAGAGTTTCTCACTGGAGTGAAAACAGGTGGGATTGCATCTCTTGGGGCCATGGGAAAATATTTCTCCAAACCTTTGCAACTATCAGTGGGATTTTCCTTCATATGTAGTTCCAACATGCAGTGAAAACATGAATCATTTGAAAGAGGTGATGTCATCATTAATAACGCTGGCCTGGCCTTCGCACAAACAACGCAATCCTTATACTTCACTTGTTCTGCTGCATTTTCAACATACTCTATCCAGTAATTTTGCTGTGTGAAACCTGTCTCCAGAGCCAACTTTTCTTCATATGTCACATCTGTCATATAAGACACCTCTTGATCTGATTCAATCTGACTTTCCTCTCTCTGAACCACATTTATCCTGAACGGACTCGTTGGATCTTTGCCAGAAACATGAACTCCCAGTATATAAGTGTCACTATCCTGCCTCTGAGGATTCTTTAAAGTCAAAATCAAAGAATTACATGTATTTTGTGCTAGACACCTGGTGCTTTTAGTATGATCTTGTATGATTGACAAGCGTTCCTGTAACGGATACTTCCCTCTTCTCGCTTTTTCTGGTCTGTAACCCCAATCAGCAGGCCCTGAATTACACAACACATTATTCCAGTCCCCGCAATTCATGTCATGCCCATAAGTCACACAAATATACTTCACTGCCCAAATAAATGACTCCTGCCTCGCACCACAGTACATCACAGAGCAAAGGTCAAATTTAACAGATGCAGTCACCCCAACTGTGAAGTTAAACTGTAGGAAATTAACTATCATGGATCTCTTTGATCTGCTAATGTCAGAGTCTGGGTGTACCTGAATCTGAACCTCTGCAACCTCTGTTCCATCTTCCCCTCTGCTGAGCAAGAAGTTAGGGTCCTCATCACAAGATCTGTTGACATTGTCGTGAACAACTTCAGGGGAGCCTGTCTTAGCTGTCGTTGCAACCCACAGAGTGAGCCCTGTAAACAATATAATTCCAAAAGTGGTTACCACACTTAACCTCACCGCTAGGAAATTCATTCTTCCTGTAACAATTATGTACAACAAACAACGTCCCCTTTTTATGTAATGTTATTTTAAGTCTGTTCTGATTTTCTCCTCAAGTTGTATCGGGGTCTTGGAACCGGTGGATCGAAGCTCTCAGTTGAAGGTGGAGCTGCAGTGTCACTGTGTACAGATGGCTCACACAGTTCCTTAGATGCACCCAGCTCTCCAGACACGCTCAGCCCTTCGGATGTGCTCAGCTCTTCAGATGTGCTCAGCTCAGCCAAGTCCTTTCGTACCTGCTGTAGAGTGCGTAGAGAAGGGTCAGAGCTTTTAACACAGTGTGTCTTATGAATCCAGTTACTGAGCTTTTCTTCAGTTAACCAAATTTTAACACAGTGAGAAGTGACAGCAGCCACCTTATAAGGGCCTTCCCATTTAGGCTGAGACCAGTTAAAACGGGCTACCTTTCTGAGAATCCAGTCACCTGTATCCACGTGGGCACAGTGTTGTTCTCCCTCTGCAGTCTGGATCAATTGAATCTGTTGAGAAATACTCATTACAGTATTATTAAGCCTCTTCAAGTACTCTGATATGTCATAATGTTGTAATTGTAACATAGTACTTTCTGACGGCAACGGATGAGTGAAAGGACATGGCATCTTCCTTCCTGTAAGTATCTCATGAGGGCTGACATTCAGGGTAGTATTTGGAGTTGACCTTAAGTTGAACAGCACTATAGGTAGGGCATCAGGCCATTTCAATTTTGTGTCTGCACAAACCTTTGCCAACCCCTCTTTAAGAGTACGGTTAGCACGTTCAACCAAACCCTGTGATGAAGGATGAAAAACAGCCCCAAACTTATGTCGAATGCCAAACAATTTCTCAACTTCCCTTAACTCCCTGTTTGCAAAATGGGTTCCATTATCTGATCTGATCACTGAAGGGACTCCAAATCTGGGGATCAACTCCTTTGTCAACCACTTTATCACTTCTTTCGCTTTTTCAGTTTTCGTTGGAAAAGCTTCCACCCACCTACTAAATTGATCCACGCAAACGAGTAAATATCTCTTTCCAGCCACTCTATTCTCAACACCCATGTCAGTAAAATCTATCACAATCTCTTTCCACGGTGCCTGAGGCATTGGAAATCCACCAAGTCCAGTTTTAAGCGCCACCCTTGGATTATGGTGGGAACATATTTCACATGTCTGTACAAAATATTTTGCAATACAGATGGCATACGGGTTCCACCAATTCTGTGAGATCAAGTCAATCAGTTTTGATGTACCACAGTGCCCCCTGCTGTGTGCTTCTTGGCATAGCAGGTTGAACAATCCAGCTGGAGCTACAATTTTACCCTCATGATTCCTCCAAATTTGTTCACTATCCTTTTTAGCTCCACGGTCTAACCATGCCTGCTTCTCGTGCGGAGCGGCTGCATTTTGTAACTCTCTGATATATTCTAGAGTAAATTCCTTTTGAAAATAGTCTTCAGAACTCTTTTTCTCATGTCTTTGGACCATCTGTGTCCTTAAAATATAGCCTGCAATTCTTTTAGCAGCTTGATCTGCCTCATGATTCCCTTGAGCAATGAAATTGCTACTCTTCTGATGGGCCTTGCATTTAATTACTGCCACTTGTCTAGGCCGCTGCAATGCATAATACAATTCCAGTAATTGTTTAAAATGTCTGACTGGTTCTCCAGATGAGGTGACAAATCCCTTTCTTCTCCAGTGACAGAGATCAACATAGACTGCCTGAAAAACATACGCTGAGTCTGTGTAAATATTAACCTTTTTTCCTTCTGCAACGTTACAAGCTTCTGTTATAGCTTTTAGCTCTGCGAGCTGCGCAGAAGCTGGCTGGTTCATCACTTCTGCCTTGAGTTCAACAAAACCTGCATCTCTTCTTTCCACCACAGCGAACGCAGTGATCAATGCGCCCGTTTCATTTCTATGACTATGTCCATCACAGAACAGTATCATGTCTGGCTGGTCCAAAGGATCTTTAGAAAGGTTTTCATGTAATTTCATTTCCTGTGCGGTGTCACTAATGCAGTTATGATATGCTGGTGAAGATTCTCAGTCATCTAGGACATGATGAAATCAAAAAAGGCGTTCAATATAGGATCAACTGGACTTTATTTGTTGCAGAAAACGTTTCGACTTCTGTCCAGAAGTCTTTTTCAATTCTGAATGGAAGCTGTGAGAACGAGAAGTTTTATACAGGCTTACAAGTCACGCACCAACATATGAAATTGGAAACTGAAATAACACCACAAATTAACTAACATGCCCATTCTATTTAAATTGACAAAACGACACATCCCAGCTTAACAAAAGGGGGTTTGTAACACATACATGTAAATTGAAAGATCACACCTTAACAGTAGGAGGTTCCCTTGAGGTCTCTGTTGAGTGTAATTGGAAATCAGCTATGCCACCCAACCCAGAATCCAGCGTAAAAACTTACAGCTTC
>JBBPBX010098746.1:0-12639 GCA_038048925.1 Garcialebias charrua | reverse complement strand
AAACTATTATTTATGTGGCACCACATCCTCAGATTATATTATGTGCAATAGGAATGAGAAGAAAAAAGAGAACACTGGTTAAAAAGTTGAGAAATTCAAAACGTTTTTATAACTAGCTCAAAGCACAAACACTTGACAGTGATAAAATGAACATAAAATATATAAAAGAAAATCTGATAGCTAAAGCTGAAACTTGAGGCCACTTTAGTTGATCGCCTCCTAGTGGCAGGCTGCAGTACTATTATTAAGTCTCTACAACTATTGTAGTCTTGAGCAAAAGCTCCTTTGGTCAGTCAAGTTTTCCTTTCCTGGGACATGTCATCTTTTAGGAGGGCTTGCACCCCAGTCCAGATCAATTCACTGCCATCACTGAAGCCCCTGCAACAAAATATACGACAATTCTTTGTTCTTCCCTGGGCTTAACCTCCTGGTTCTGCAAGTTTCTACGAAGCTCAACAAAAGCGGTTCAGCCACTGCAAGAGCTAGTTAGAACAAATACACAAGCTGAAACCAAATGGACTGATGAAGAAAATTAAATGTTCACTGATCTCAAAACAATGCTCATAAATAAATAAAAAACTACCACTATCTGCAACCCTAAACTGCTAACTTCCATCACAGGAGTTCAGCTACGGACTGGGAGTTTTTCTGGCACAGTTGCATTCAGACAATGTGGAATGCATTGCTTCTTTTGCTTCTCCCATCCTGTTTCCAGCAGAACTTACTCTACTATAGAAACAAAGGCTCTTGATTGAGTATGGCCAGTTGAAACATTTACCGTTTATTTCCAATTTGCTCCCCCTTGCTGATTTTAAAACTGAATTTGAAGACTGTCTTGACCCCTGAACATACAAACCTGCAACAAATTTCCATTTAGGAAGGCCTAAAGTGAAGAAACCTGACCCAGAAAAAGTTGAACACTGACTTGACCATTCCAAAACAAGAACTTTATTCTTTTTGAACCATTCTTTGGTAGAATGACTTTTGTGTTTGGGGTCATTGTTTTGCTGCATGACCCACCTTCTCTTGAGATTCAGTTCAGAGACAGATGTTCTGACATTTTCATTTAGAATTCTCTGATATATTTCAGAATTCATTGTTCCATCAGTGATGACAAGCTGTCCTGAGCCAGATGCAGCAAAACAGGCCCAAACTATGATACTACCACCACCATGTTTCACAGTTGGGATAAGTTTTTTATGCAGGAATGCAGTTTTCTTTTCTCCAAACAGAACACTTTTCATTTAAACCAAAAAAGTTCTATTTTGGACTCATCTGACCACAAAACATTCTTCCAACAGCCTTCTGGCTTGTCCACGTGATCTTTAGCAAACTGCTGATGAGCAGCAATGTTGTTGTTTTTTGGAGCAGTGTTTTGTTATTTTCCCCTTGTAACCCTGCCATGAACACCACTGTTGTCCAGTGTTCTCCAGATGGTGGACTCATGAACATTAACATTAGTCAATGTGAGAGAGACCTTCAGTTGATTAGAAGTTACCCTGGGGTCTTTTTGTGAACTTGCAGACTATTCCACACCTTGTTCTTGGAGTGATCTTTGTTGGTCCACCACTCCTGAGTAACAATGGTCTTAAATTTCCTCCATTTGTACACAAACTGTGACTGTGGATTGGTGGAGTCCAAACGCTTTAGAGATGATTTTGTAACCTTTTCCAACCTGATGAGCATCAACAACTCTTTTTCTGAAGTCCTCAGAAATCTCCTTTGTTCATGCCATGATAAACTTCTACAAACATGTTGTGAAGATCAGACTTTGATAGATCCATATTGGTTAAATCAAACAGGGTGTCTACTCACACCTGATCATCATCCCATTGATTGAAAACACCCGACTCTAATTTCACCTTCAAATTAACTGATAATCCTAGAGGTTCAGATACTTTTGCCACACAGTTATGTAATATTGGACAAATTTCCTCAAATAAATGGCCAAGTACATTTGTATAATATTTTTGTTTCATTTGCTTAACTGGGTTCTTTCTCTTTATCTACTTTTAGGAATTGTATGAAAACCTGATGATGTTTTAGGTCATATGTATGCAGAAATTTAGAAAATTCTAAAGGCTTCACAAACTTTCAAGCACCACTGTAAGGAGATGCAACATAGGGCAAGGATGGTGGTAGCAAAGGCAAAACAAAAGGCGTATGATGAGTTGTATACTGTACTGTATAAGGTTGGACACTAAAGGCTCCCACAGACTTGAGCGGACCTCAGTCCATGCAGAAACTGTGCACACTGTCCGCAGACAGTTGAGACTTCATAGACGAGCATCCATACTGACTGGCTGCTGTCAGCTCCGCAGGTAAGGGGCATTTACCTTCGGTAAAAATTGAGTTCGATGATTAGTCATTTGCTGACATGTCTACTGGACTGATTGACAGGTTGCCAAAAAACAAACAAAAAAACAATAACAACAACAACAAAAAACAAGAACTGGCAGCAAGCGGCAGCAGTGTTCTGTGTTTATATGTTGTTAATAAAAGTTATGAAAAAAAAACTACAACAAAAACGGAGCACTGGCCGTGCAGCCCACACATCAGACCAGCCCAATGGGAAATCTCCAGACACTCCCGCAGCCATGCTGGACCAGCTTTTAATTCGCTCGTGAAAAATTCCTTCATTTCTCACAATTTCAGTCATGGCGTCAACGGAGGAGGAGGAAGAGATCACTTGCCTCTTGGAAAAAACAAAAGAAAAGGCCATTAAGCCAGATCAGGGATAAAGAAGGGAAATTTAATACATTGGTGTCGCATACAAAACTGTTTGTCGCCGGGCAGTTTATTGTGCGACACCAAGTACGCGTATGCGGTCGTAAAAATTGATCTTCGCACGGACATGCCCTGTGGGCGTCCGCTTCGAGTGTAATCCGGTACACACGGACCTCCAAGGACTGAGGTCCACCCGACTATGTGGGAGCCTTAAGGAGAGAGAAGGACTTGTATCAACAGACAAGACAGATGGATCTGGCTGGAAAGGATGTGCAGAAAATAATGTTAAATATAGAAATGGTAATGTTCTTACAAACAGATTATGATGGGAAACTGGAAGGAAAACTTTCTACAGAAATCAGCCAATCAAATTTAATGCTTTTAAAGAACATTTAAATACCATTTCAGACATTTTAATCTAAAAAATGAATGCATAAATCGTTAGTTTAACAAAACGTTTTAAAATCCCTCGTGTACGTCCCAAGACAGGGTTAGTTGGTGAGCATATTTTCAGGAGTGACATCCAACATAAAATACTTTTGCCAAAACAAACATAAGAGTTTGACTAAACTACACCATACCGGATTTGGGTCAACAACGACTGCCACTGGTGCTGTTGACAAACAGGGTGCCTCAAAAAACTGTGCTACTGTTAGTCAAAGATCACGAGGACAGAAATGGACCAGGAGACAGGGAGAAGAAGATGGTGAATGCATAAACTATTACGTTTTTTTTGTTTTGTTTTATAGAGGAAGATTAAGTCATGTGCTTAGTTTGCAAGCTTTTCTTTTCAATTCAGATTTATTTAGGCAAGCATCACTGAACCAAGAGGTGCAGAATTTAACTCAGTTGTGTTGACATGGGGCATTACAATGTACCCAGACACACACAAGTACTTTGTATTTATTTACTGTCATCCTATACAGCAAACCCCCGACCTACGACCCCATCGACCTGCGAACCACGGGACCTACGAACGTATCATATTTAATAAAAATATGAAATTACTGTATTAAAAAAAAATAATAATTTTTTTAATTTTTTTTTATTTTTTTGTGTTTAAATGTTCTTAATTTCATGTGTACATCACTTTGTTGCAGCTGTGGTTGTTTTAAAGGCTTTATAAATAATAATTATGATAAAAAATGATCATTTCTGATCATTTTTGTCATGATTGCGCAATAATTGTGCAACTTCCGGTCATAACAGGAAGAAGGTCGGTCATAACAGGAAGAAGGTCGCCAGTCACCGGAGGCCAGCCATCTTAGGGTTAGTCACGGCTACAGGCAGCAAGGTTTGGAAGACTTGTTGATCAGGATTGCCTCATATGGATTAATTACTATCTGGAATCGCTCTGTGAGCTCTGTGGACGTCTCAGGCGGAGAAGCAGCTGCAGATTGATGGCCGATTGGGCCGCACCGCCGCTCCAACACCAGCTCATGGCCTGGCTAGCAGAAGCTAACACAGGCCTCGAGAGCTAACACAGGCCTCGAGCAGCTCCCGTGGTTTGCTCGTCGCGCTGCTCGGCCTGATAACAACAACGCATGGCAACCTAAGATGTCGGCTATGACCATCTCAAAGTAAGAAAATATATTTTTATTTATTCTGTAAATGTGAATAGCAATGTTTAACATTACAGTACACTACTGTACATGCTTAAATGTGTGCGCGCGCTCCGTTAGCATGATAAATAAAGGTTGAATGAATGAATGAATGAATGAAATTTTTTTTTTTTTTAAAATAATTTTCACCCCCTACCTACGAACGGATCGAGCTGCGAACGGTTCTTAGGTCCCAAACTCGTTCGTAGGTCGGGGGTTACCTGTATATATGTCCCTTGTCTATAGTGTTAAACATAAAGTGTTTATTGTAAGGCAGTACGGTGGCACAACTTGTAGAGCTGCTGCCTCTCAGCGAGCAGGTCCTCGGTTCAAATCCCGGTCTGGGGGCCTTTCTGGCTGGAGTTTGCATGTTCTCTCTGTACATACGTGGGTTTTCTCTGGGTACTCCAGTTTCCTCCCACAGACCAAAAACATGAATGTTAGATCGATTGATAACTCTAAATTGTCCCTACGTGTGAGTGAGTGAATGGTTGCTTGTCTCGTTTGTCTCCATGTATCCCTGTGATGGACTGGAGATCTGTCCAGGGTGTTCCCGCCTCTCAAACAGTGAATTCTCAAACCCACTGTCCATTTTTGCCATTCTCACACAGTGACTGAAGGACATGGGCACCAGTGACTCCGTCGACCCACAAAGGAAGAAGTGGGTGAAGATAATAATAATAAACTTTATTTGTATAGCACCTTCCTACAATGCCTTGCATTGACCAAGGTGCTTAACAGGATAAAAAGATGAATAAACTGGAACAATAAATCAATGAAAATAGAATAAGAAACAACAGCAATAAAAGAAGGCAATGGAAATAAAAATGCTACATACTAAAATACCAAAAGTAATAAAAGTTACACACTGAAAGCTTTTTTGAACAAGTGGAAATAAAAAGGCAATGGAAATAAAAAATGCTACATACTAAAATACCAGATGATGGATGGATGGATTTATTAGAGGTAGTATTTATTCAATGTATGTTTTCTGCTTATTAACATGTTGTATTTATTTAGAGGTTTAAATTCTTGCAAAGCTGCCATAAATCAGTGACAACAAAAAAGTATAATCCAAGCCAAATTAAATCCATCTTCAAACATGGTTCTAAAAAATCTTTAGAGGGAGGAAAACTACACCCATATTTGATGTACATTTAAAACGTCTCACCATTATTTGCCCTGCAGACTGAAAACATTTAAAATCATTTATGGGACTGCAGCAGTTTTTTTTTAAAAACATGTGTCCATGGTAACATAGGATGTTGACGTATGCCTCTTTGTGGACGTGATTAATATTTGCTTTTGGACTTTATTATTGTGCAAGGAAGCATGTAAGATGTTTAACAACCTGTTCTTATACTTAAAATGGGTTTTATATTTGTGTAAAAAGAATAAGCTCATGTTGTAAGTCACATGACTGCATCATCCGGGATCTGAATGCTACATTTTGCACTTACTTACTGCATTTACTTCTGGTCTGATAATTTCTAGAACAATCAGCACTAGAGTAATCTGCACTGGTTGGATCAGTACTGTAACAATCATCTCTAAAACAATCCACACTGGTCAAACCAGCACAAGTAAAATTAGCACTGGTTTGTTCTAGACTTGTCAGTTCAGCACAAGTCCAGTCAGCCCTGGTCTAATTAGCAGTGGTATAATCTGCACAATCGGATAATCACTAAGAAGTCCATTCAGTATTGGAACAGTCGGCACAAGAACAATCAGCAAGGGTCAAATGATAACAGTAACAATCATTATTAGAACAATCAGCACTAGCCCAATCAGCAATTAGCACTGGTCTGATCAACACAGGTCCAATCAGCACTGATTCATTCCGCTATAAGCTAACCAGAAATGGTCCAATCAGCACTGGTCTGAACAGTCAGCACCAGCATAGGTATAATTAGCAGTGGAACTACCAGCACTAGAACAATCAGTAATGGTCATATCAGCACTGGTCTAGTCAGTACTGGTTTGATCAGCAGTGGAACAATCAGCACTAGGGCTTTAACAGACTACTCGAGTAATCGACACATCGATTACTTGGACCTCTATTGAGTTTTTAAATTTCACGTCGAGTATTCGTAGTGACGTCATCACGTCCCAGTTACAGAACAGAAAATAAATCAACTTCCTGTGAGTGCGTTGCAAACCGGTGTTACACCATATTCTGTGACCACAGTATATTGTGACCGTAAGGGGTGGTGTTGCATTAACTGTTGCAAGTTACAGAATGTGGTGTAACACCGGGTCCAATGACCGAACCAGAACCAGCTTCCTGTGACCTTGTTTCACAAATAAGGCAAAAAATATTAATCTCTAAACCTATAAAAAACTAATAACATATTAATCTCTAAAACTAAACCTAATGTGCAGCACCACAGGCGGTGGTGCGGGGTGGTCAACCACCCCACTGTTTTTAGTTTCGTTTTTGACGTGCCACACATTTTTTTTCGCTTTTGCAGCTTAATAATAATAACTAACAGTTTTGGGTTTCCTGTGACTTATTTGCTGTAAGATAAATGGTAGGAGCATAATACTGTACAGGTAGTCCTCGACTTACGACGGTCTCGAGTTACGACGTTTCACAGTTACGACGCATCTCCCATTAAAAAAAATAATTTTTATTTTGAAAAGCCGAGTTACGCAGTTTCCGGTTTTACTAGCTGCGGAGGCTACAGCTGCCCTGTACTCTCTAAAAAATTTAAGTCTGGTCCTCTGGTCATTCAAAAAACTAAACAAAACTGTACATAGTATTGAAAAAATTGAAAAAGCCTCCTGGATAGGAGTCGAAACGTTTTCTGCAACAAATAAAGTCCAGTTGATCTTGTATTGAACGCCTTTTTGATTGTACATAGTACAACTTACTGTTATTGTGTGTACTGTGAACGCGGTTTTACGTTGGAAACAAATATGTACGGAGGATGGACTGAGCTGGACGGCGGTTTTACGACGTAAACGCAATGGAGAATACGGAGGAAAACGGCTTCACCAGCATACCAGTAGGACATTAACTCTTTTTTCCCTTCATTATGGCTCCCAAATGTATGTGTTTTTTGATGATTACCGTATGTAGGGTACTGTGTTAGGATAGGCTAAGTGCTTGGTAAAATACAGTACTGTACGTATAAGGTGAAGTATTTACGTATGTTCCGACTTACGTTGAAATTTGATTTACAACGCAGCGTAGGAACGGATCTGTCATAAGTCGAGGACTATATGCTCCTAATGTTTTGTTGGTCTTTTTTTTCTTTTTTTTGCGATTTTAATTACGGTAGTTAATTATTTTTTGCATCTTGAGATCCTATGACATCATCAACTACTCAAGCTCTACTCGAGTATTGTTATGTCAATGTCGAGTTTTAAAATTATGTACTCGTTCAACCCCTAATCAGCACTGGTCTGAACAGTCAGCACCAGCATAGGTATAATTAGCAGTGGAACTACCAGCACTAGAACAATCAGTAATGGTCATATCAGCACTGGTCTAATCAGCAGTGGAACAATCAGCACTGGAACAAGTAGCACTAGCAGGGCCGGCCCAAGCCTCCATGAGACCCTAAGCGAAATTTGTTTGGGGCCCTCTATTTCTGTTAATAATGTAGATTACTGCAATAAACAGTCAGATGATCAGATCATTCACCCACCTAACATAAACTCATTGCAACTCTGACAGCCCTGTTTACATTAGGGCTGAACAATTAATTGCATTTGCAATAATATCGCAATATGATAAAATGAGATTTTCTAATCGCGAAGGCTGCAATTTGACTGGTCACGTGACACAAATCTTTATCAACACTTAAAAAAAAACACCACAAAGACATTTACGATGGTTGCATGGCTAGAATGACAACAACCAGTGCTTCAACTTCAAGTAAGCAAAGTATCAGCCGACAGGGATCACTGACCAAACTGTTTGAACTTCAAACAGTAATTTTTTTATATCTAATTTTTTATATTTATTTATTAACTGTCATGTGAAGTTCAGACAGTAGTTAGGAAGTTCACTTAACATGTTTACTATTATGTTTATGAAACAAGAAAAAATAGAAATGGTGAAAAGAAAAGGCATATATTTGTTTGCTTTATTGTAATCTCTGCTTTAAATAAATCTGACATTGTTTATTTTAACAAATTGATTTATTGCTTCTGTTTGTTGAAAAATACTTAAGATATAAAAAAAATAATCACGTTTTAAATCGCAATCGCAATTTATAGAAAAAAAATTGCAATTAGATTATTTTCCAAAATCGTTCAGCCCTAGTTTACATTATCCTATATGTATCATCTAGTGCAGGGGCATCAAACTCATTTCCATTGTGGGCCACATCAAGATCATGAATGTCCTCGAAATGTATTGATAAAGCAACCTACTTTGTATTAACAAACTGGTAAAATATAACTTTCTCTGCATTCAATGACTACTTCTAAAAATTAAATATTTTATGTTTGAGTACCTGTAATTTGGCATTATAAACATAAAAACTGATTTGATTTGACTAATAAAGTAATACTGAAGCACACAACTGTTATCTTGCAGTGCCTCTGTGGAGTCAGAAATGTTATGGCGGGCCGGATTTGGCCCATGGGTCTTGAGTTTGACACATGTGATATTGTGGTACTAAAAGTAACAAAAGAAAAAAAAATCACCAGTGTGCAATGTATTTTACAGCAAAAGTGTTGTCTGATTTATTACCTTTAGATTTAAAGAACTGCAACAGTAATGTTCAAAAGTAATTTTTAGTGCAAGATGAACAACAAACAACATATAAAATAACCTAGAAGCATAAAAACAAATTAAATTGTGCAAAAACAGACTAAATAAATTAAAATAACAAATATCAAGGAAACAAGATAAGATGGAACTTTATTGGTCCCGCAGGAAATTGTTGTGCCAGAGTACTTTAAATAATGTAAATTAACAATTACTTGAAACCACATAAAATTGTTAAAAAAAAGAAATTTAAAGCTGAATAATTAGTTCTTAAAACTATGTAAATGTATGCAATAAATCGCAAAAGCTGAACTTACAATATTAATTTGAATCATATTGAAATCATTACCAATTTTTTTTAAATTCCACTTAGGGGGCCCCCTAGTGGCACTCGGGGCCCTAAGCAGCCGCTTATGCCCCTTTTCCACTTGGTGGCCCGGGTCGGATGTGACGTCATATTTGCGTGCCAAACGCGCGTTGGACAGCATTTCCACCTCACAGATGTGCGGCGCCGCGCCAAGATTCCGGACTCATCTCAGAGCAGGGTCCAGGCCGGCTGGCCCCGAACCGTGGGGAGGAGGCTGGACTGAGTTTGAGGAAGTGGCTGCCGCGAGGGAGCAAACACCGAAGGACTTTACAAGATTAACATGGTAAAAACAATTATTTGTATTTAAAATTATAGCAAACATGTGTCTTAAGCCGAACTATTCCTTAATAAATTCACGTTGTTGTCAAAACGGCAGGATTTAAAAAAGTAGTTTCGCCACGTGCACGCGCGCCCCCGCGCGCGCACGTGAGCCGTCTTTATTTCTATAATGTAGCTAAATAAACGCTTTAAAAAATATATTTCATAGCTGACGTTATATCAAGAGGGTGCTTGAGCTTAACAGTTCCTTAATAATTTCACGTTGTGGTCAAATCAGCTGGATTTAACAAAGTAGGTCGACACGTGCACATCACATGCACGCGCGGGTGGGGTCGATCGGCGTTCTTTCTTTTAAATGTAGCTAAATAAAAGCTTAAAAAATATATTTCATAGCTGGCTTTATACCACGAGGGTTCCTCAGGTTAACAAGTCCTTAATAATGTCACGTTGTGGTCAAATCTGCTGGATTTAAATTGATTTGTTTTGACTAATTCCAAACCTGTCACATGTGCTTCGAAAATAAATTATTAAAAAATCGAATTTTAATTCAAATAACTCCAACAGCTTACAGTATGCACATAAACATGTAGTGATTACACTGTGTTGGTTTGAAAAATATCTGCTTTGTGGTTTCTGAGATCTAAGATATGTGTTAAATACTAGTAGAAAAAAAAAGCTAGGTCGACACACTTATGTCTATAAAAAATCGAATTTTAATTCAAATAACTCCAACAGCTTACAGTATGCACATAAACATGTTGTGATTACACTGTGTTGGTTTGAAAAATATCTGCTTTGTGGTTTCTGAGATCTAAGATATGTGTTAAATACTAGTAGAAAAAAAAAGCTAGGTCGACACACTTATGTCTATAAAAAATCGAATTTTAATTCAAATAACTCCAACAGCTTACAGTATGCACATAAACATGTTGTGATTACACTGTGTTGGTTTGAAAAATATCTGCTTTGTGGTTTCTGAGATATTTGATATATGTATATATATCTTACATATATCTTATAAAATATATCTACATATAAAACAGTTTCTAGACTGAATTACCGGTAACCATGTTTTTCTTTTTTTTACAGTTAAGACGAAGAAGTCAACACCAGAATTTATCAACTTGTGTCTTCTGGAGGAAGCCCATGAGACAACAGGAAAAAAATCATTTAGGTGGATGCAGTATTTATTTTTGTGCTTTTTTCACTTCTTAGTTTTCATAATAAACATTTTATTTCTTAAGTGGTGTCATTGAACAATAATTTCCTAAACATATTTTACAATGTTAAGTGTGTACAGTATAGTGTTTGTTTAAAAACATACTGGAAGTTAAGAATATTTTCCATTTGCATTTGACCTTTAAAGAATCATAAGAAAAAGATTATTAGATTTGAACAGCCATCCATCCATCCATCCTATCCATCCATCCATCCATCCTTCCTGATGTCGTGTCATGAGTAGTGCAGCAGCTTTTGCCAGGATGCACAGATGTCAACATGAACCCATCCATCCATCCATCCATCCTGATGTCGGGTTGTGGGTGCAGCAGCTTTTCCAAGGATGCACAGACGTCGCCATCAACCCCGATGAAGCTGTTCTTGGATGCCCAAACGAGTTTCCTGATCAACAAACATTTAATTATTAATACTTTGTTTTTACGTTTAAAGAAACATGCTTTTAATGTTTATGGGACAGTTTAAACCAAATTATCCATTTGCATTTGACTTTGAATTATCCCTGACAAAATATTACCGTTTAAATTTAATGAAATACAAACATTTAATATTACAGGGCCAATTGAAACCTAATTAATTCCTAATCTGTACCTTACTGTAAAAATAGTTTAACTGATTACAGGGCAGTGTGATCAATGTGTTAAGCAATGTTAACAGGAACCTTGTGCATATATGAGAATAATCTTTATTATAAAGAAACAAAATGGAAAACACATGGGTTTAAAACAAGCTGAAAAGTCTATAAAGTAAGATCAGAGCATTAAATAGCTCAAGGGACATTACCGCCAACAGGTGGTGAGACAAGGTTCTGCAGGGTGTTCTTCTTCTAATGTTTAGTGGTGGCTAGTAAATAGCTTGAGGTAACACTACCGCCACCACGTGGTAGGACGAGTGAGATTCTACACCCCGCCCACAGAAGGGCTGCAGATAGTGAATGGAGACAAAACCGTACATGTGAGCCGATCCTAACTGGAACAGACCGGACCAGACTGAGCCGCTCTGGGCCGGTAAGTGGAAAAGGGGCATTTGTTCGCTTATGCCTTGGGCCGGCCCTGATGGTGTGATCACACCGAACAGCGTTTCAACCTCCAAAAAGCTCGTCACGCACGCAAGTGGACGCACTTGGTGTCCAGACTTACTTGGACCAGAACGCCAGAATGCGAAACTGCTGCGGGGTGTGTGGGAGGAGCTTACCGGTATACCGAGTCCTCCTCACTGCACTCCGCCAGGCGAGGAGCTTTTTATTTCTGTCTCTGTGGAGCAGACTTGACTGGTCGTGAAGGACTTGTTGCGAACACACAGCTACAATCCATAGTACACGACCTCGCGGGTCTTTTCTGTGTCCCACAAACAATACGTCACATAGTGCGCGCGCCCCCTCGTTTCCGCGTCACATAGGGACTCTCCCCCTCTCTTCTCCCCCTCTCTTCTCCCCCCGACTCTCCCTGATTGGTTGACACACCAACCAATCAGGTAGAGTTGAGCGGCGTTTGAACGTTTGAACCGCGAAATCTTCAGCATGGTGAATGCGTGCTTTGGAGGCTGAAGCCGGTTCACGTGCACGGAAAAACGCTTCCCAGCACGCTCAACACGCACGCGACGTGACGCCCGACGCCAAGACGCGGCTGGAAGCGCGTCCCCCATTGACTTTACATGTAAACTGGACGCTCCTGCTGCTGAAAAGCTGTTCGGTGTGATCACACCAT
>JBBPBX010098745.1:0-12639 GCA_038048925.1 Garcialebias charrua | reverse complement strand
GTCTGTTGTTTTATTTTACAAAAGGCCTCCTCAGAAACTTGTTTCCAAGCGGTTAGCTAACACACTTTCATCTAAAAACACATAAAAGTGCAGTATTGTATTGTATGTTTACAAATTTACTGCTCGTTCGCCAGCTCATAAGTAAGAGCACTCGTAAGTCGGGGACTACCTGTACGAATCTCCAAGATTAGTAACAAACTTGAGTACAACAAATATGCTTTGCTCTTTAAAAATGTTTACAAAGAAAAGATTGCAGGAAAACATTTTATAAAAATGCATCAAATATGAAATGTTTCTTAAAAAGTTGTGTGTGTACCGGTAGTCAAATTAAGAGTTTAGAGCTTAGCCATCTGTGAAAAATAAAACTGAAGCATACGCTTTGCTATATTTGGATCAGGGGACGCCAAAATTAAAAGAATGTCAAAATTTTGTTTTCGAACAGAATCTTGAGAAAGCGCTCTAGCTTCATTTAAAGAACGGTTCAAAATTGATAAAAGCACAAGCTTAATTACACGTTCAAGTCAAATAAATAAATTCACAAATAAAACTGCCAAGCCAGAGCAGCCGACACCTGCTGATGATACCTTTGTCTCACTGTTAGTGGAGTAAAGCTACATTATTACAAATATACATTTACTCTCTCAGAAAAGCTTGATATTAACTTGACATCTATATTCTACACAAGGTGTCTGCTACATAAAAGACTCTTTAACCAAGCCAAAGAAATATATCCATATTTATCTGTCCATGTACATATTTTCATATATATAGTTACTCTCTCAGTTTAGTTCTTTGTTCTTCATGTCTATAATTACCATCATTCACACTGATTTCACCATTAACCGCTTTCCTTAACAGGTAGTTATAATCAGTGGTGTCAAAAGTATTCACATTCATTACTCAAGTAGAAGTATAGATACTGGGATTTAAAAATACTTCTGTAGAAGTAGAAGTATCAACTCTAGCTTTTTACTCGAGTAAAATAAAAAGTACTGGTTTCAAAACTACTTAAAAGTATAAAAGTAAAAGTAGCGTAAGAAAAAGCAACAACAAAGACAAATGCTTACGCCGCACCACACATACTATTGTATAAAACCTCACCTCCCCCATTTTTTTAGACTATTATATTGTTAATGTTGAAAAACTAGGGGTGCACTAAGCTACCTGTCTTAACTGCATATATGCCCATTGAAAATAGACACATTTAAATGCAAATTTAAATATATTAAAATAACCATATAGGGGCATTATTGAGCATAACCATATGTTTCATGGAGTCACAATGTGACTAATTACTCTTCCTGGCCGCCATAGAGGCGCTGTTGACTCTTAAGGCCGCGTTGACTACCGCTAATTCCGTCAGCTTGAAAACGAAGACGGTGAAAAATCAACTTTTGGGATGAGTTTTAGCCTGGATGTGACAATCGCTTAAACAAACGTTCTGTTAAGAAAATAATCGATGTGTTTAAAATGTTTAGAAAAGGTTCTGTGAACTTTTCGATATTAAATGCACCGGACTTTTTCCTTTTTTTTTTCTATCTGGCTGACGTCACTACGTCGATGTGTCGTTTGTGTTGCATTTAGGGACGTGCGTGCAGTCGGACGTTTGTGTTCTCCCGAAGTCTAAACGCTCTAAAACCCCTTTAAATATCTCAAAACACCGCGGTTAAACAGTTTCTGACGATATTTCATGCATAGAACGAACAAGTTGGACAATTTGTCAGTATTGTGCTAACAAAACTGAAATTTGACGACCAGCACCGCGTGTCACGTGATCGCTTTGAATCGATCACAGCACATAAACAGACGCCATGAACGTAGTGTCACCTTATCACAAATGTAGATTCTTTTTCAACTCATAAGACGCTTAAATGCACCCCAAAAATTCTGTAAACGTATCGTTTCACATCCGAACAGTTATACCAAGCTGCGCCCAGTAAAAATAGCTCAATAAATGTCGCCCACACGGACTTTTCCCGTATTTAGCAACACGTCAGAGCTAATGGACCGAGTCGGAACGTCGATCCGACAGCTTCAAACACTATTATTCCTGCTTAAAATGTAACGAAACTTTCAGGTTACCTCAATACGGCAAAATGAAAGAAAAGTAACGAGGCTATTTTTAAAAGTAAGGAGTAGAAAGTACCAATAATTGCGTGAAAATGTAAGAAGTAGAAGTATAAATTAGGCTGAAAAATAATTACTTCACTAAAGTATAGATAACTAAATTTGCATTTAAGTAAAGCAACGAAGTATTTATACTTAGTTACTTGACACCTCTGGTTATAATAACCAGACATGTCATCTTCTTTCTTAGAAAAGTATACATTTCTTTTCTCGTCTCTCTCTCTCTCTCTCTCTCTCTCTCTCTCTCTCTCTCTCTCTCTCTCTCTCTCTCTCTCTCTCTCTCTTTTCTCTTTTCTCTTTTCTCTTTTCTGCAACTTGCATCCATAATTCTGTATGGGGGTAGCCTTCATTATTCATTTTGTTAGGTTTATCTTTGGTCTTTGTCTTTATTTTAGTTTGAAGTTCTCTTAGGTTTTTTTTTTATTTTTATCTCTCATCTATATTATATTATATAATTATATATTATACTATATTAAATCTCTTATCTCTCTTATCTCTTATAGTTAATCTACCATCAAAGTCGTGTTCTTTTATCCATAGGGGTAGGTGTTGTACGCTTGCAGGGTCTGTTTTTTATTTTTATTTTTTATTATTATCTTCATTATCTATTACACGTTAAACTGTCTACGCATTTTTGAGCATTTTGCTTTGTCCCTTACCCATTTTGAACTAGATTTGGATCCAGTAGGGGGTTTCACATAGGGTGACTAATACTGGATTTGTTAAGTAACAGGACAGTGATAAAAGATCCTTATGGCAAGAATCACTTCAACTCAAATGAGTGGATTCTTCTTAGCCTCTGACACCAAAAGGTTTCACTGTTTGTTTCCTGTTATTTTGGTATGAAACAAAAGAACCAAGCGGTACTTTTATTTCCTTTTCACACTCACAAACACATGCATACATTTTTAGCGCTTCTTTTTATTCCTATTTATCTTAAAGTAGAGGGCTCCGCCGCCCTACACAGAGTTTAATTGACTGTTTTTTTAGTTGTTCATCTAAATCAAAGGAGTCTGCCCTCCTGCGGAGTTTAACTACTTCTTTTTACCTGATAGAGTCTAGAATTGTCAGGGTTTGTTTTATTCCTATTTATCTTAAAGTAGAGGGCTCCGTCGCCCTACACAGAATTTAATTGACTGTTTTTAGTTGTTTATCTAAGTCAACGGAGTCTGCCCTCCTACGGAATTTAACTACTTCTTTTTTACCTGATCAGGGTTTGTTTTACTCAGCTTTCACACTTCACTCATTTTAAAATAAAACGATACTCACTCCACTCTGTGTCACGTCTCTCCTGGACTCCGTCAACCGTCGGACCCCAGTCAGTGAGGAGGACTCCAGTCCCGGAAAGGGTATCAATACTGTGGCCACAGATTTTGCCTGTAACCTACTCACCCACTGGGATCGTCAGGTATCTTGGAATCCGGCTCGAAGGACCAATTTAATGTCAGGTTTAAACCCCAAACATTATTAAAACACCACACTGTAAAACAGAGAAGACACAAGAGATGAGTACCTTTTTCTTGCAAGGAGAGCGGCTAACCCACTCTGTTTATTTTCTGCTCTCCTTTGCCTTTTATTGAGTTTAGGAATGCCCTGGTTACATTTGTCTCACCGCTAAAGGAGGGGGGAAAAACCGGTTGAGACTGATTCACAAATAGGTACACGTCAACACATAGCTATATGTCAACATATAGGTACACGTCAACATGTTGAACAACATTCTTCCAGATGTAGTGGAAAACAACTGCACTATTTCCACAGCCAGTTTGCTCCAGGGTATGTTGCCGGTCGAACAGGTTTCCTGCACACAAACTAATCACAGGCATTAGTGAAAATAAGAACACATGTTGACTACTTTTAAGAGGGATTAGTTTAAACAATATAAATGTGATAATATGTATTTATAATAAACCCAACACATCTGTAGCCAGGACTAAGTGCATATTGCCTGGGTTATGGACCTCCAGGGCGTGCGCGCTTCATCTGTAGCCAGGACTAAGTGCGTACTGCCTGGGTTGTGGACCTCCAGGGCATGCGCGCTACATCTGTAGCCAGGACTAAGTGCATACTGCCTGGGTTATGGACCTCCAGGGCGTGCGCGTTGCATCTGTAGCCAGGACTAAGTGCATACTGCCTGGGTTATGGACCTCCAGGGTGTGCGCGTTGCATCTGTAGCCAGGACTAAGTGCGTACTGCCTGGGTTGTGGACCTCCAGGGCGTGCGCGCTGCATCTGTAGCCAGGACTAAGTGCATACTGCCTGGGTATAGCTTGTTATGGACCTCCAGGGTGTACGCGCTTCATCTGTAGCCAGGACTAAGTGCATACTGCCTGGGTTATGGACCTCCAGGGCGTGCGCGCTTCATCTGTAGCTAGGACTAAGTGCGTACTGCCTGGGTTGTGGACCTCCAGGGCGTGCGCGCTGCATCTGTAGCCAGGACTAAGTGCATACTGCCTGGGTATAGCTTGTTATGGACCTCCAGGGTGTGCGCGCTTCATCTGTAGCCAGGACTAAGTGCATACTGCCTGGGTTATGGACCTCCAGTGCGTGCGCGCTTCATCTGTAGCTAGGACAAAGTGCGTACTGCCTGGGTTGTGGACCTCCAGGGCGTGCACGCTACATCTGTAGCCAGGACTAAGTGCATACTGCCTGGGTATAGCTTGTTATGGACCTCCAGGGTGTGCGCGCTTCATCTGTAGCCAGGACTAAGTGCATACTGCCTGGGTTATGGACCTCCAGGGCGTGCGCGCTTCATCTGTAGCTAGGACTAAGTGCGTACTGCCTGGGTTGTGGACCTCCAGGGCGTGCGCGCTACATCTGTAGCCAGGACTAAGTGCATACTGCCTGGGTATAGCTTGTTATGGACCTCCAGGGTGTGCGCGCTACATCTGTAGCCAGGACTAAGTGCATACTGCCTGGGTATAGCTTGTTATGGACCTCCATGGTGTGCACGTTGCATCTGTAGCCAGGACTATGTATATATTGCCTGGGTATAGCTTGATATGGACCTCCAGGGTGTGCGCGCTACATATGTAGCCAGTACTAAGTGCATACTTCCTGGGTTATGGACCTCCAGGGCGTGTGCGCTTCATCTGTAGCCAGGACTAAGTGCGTACTGCCTGGGTTGTGGACCTCCAGGGCGTGCATGCTGCATCTGTAGCCAGGACTAAGTGCATACTACCTGGGTTATGGACCTCCAGGGCGTGCGCGCTGCATCTGTAGCCAGGACTAAGTGCATACTGCCTGGGTTATGGACCTCCAGGGCGTGCGCGCTTCATCTGTAGCCAGGACTAAGTGCGTACTGCCTGGGTTGTGGACCTCCAGGGCATGCGTGCTGCATCTGTAGCCAGGACTAAGTGCATACTGCCTGGGTTATGGACCTCCAGGGCGTGCGCGCTGCATCTGTAGCCAGGACTAAGTGCATACTACCTGGGTTATGGACCTCTAGGGCGTGCGCGCTTCATCTGTAGCCAGGACTAAGTGCGTACTGCCTGGGTTGTGGACCTCCAGGGCATGCGTGCTGCATCTGTAGCCAGGACTAAGTGCGTACTGCCTGGGTTGTGGACCTCCAAGGCGTGCGCGCTGCATCTGTAGCCAGGAACAAGTGCATACTGCCTGGGTTATGGACCTCCATGGCGTGCGCGCTTCATATGTAGCCAGGATTAAGTGCGTACTACCTGGGTTGTGGACCTCCAGGGCATGCGCGCTGCATCTGTAGCCAGGACTAAGTGCATACTGCCTGGGTATAGCTTGTTATGGACCTCCTGTGTGTGCGCGCTATATCTGTAGCCAGGACTAAGTGCATACTGCCTGGGTTATGGACCTCCAGGGTGTGCGCGTTGCATCTGTAGCCAGGACTAAGTGCATACTGCCTGGGTTATGGACCTCCAGGGCGTGCGCGCTTCATCTGTAGCCAGGACAAAGTGCATACTCCCTGGGTTGTGGACCTCCAGGGCGTGCGCGTTGCATCTGTAGCTAGGACTAAGTGCATACTACCTGGGTTGTGGACCTCCAGGGCGTGCGCACTTCATCTGTAGCCAGGACTAAGTGCATACTGCCTGGGTTGTGGACCTCCAGGGCGTGCGCGCTTCATCTGTAGCCAGGACTAAGTGCCTGGTGCCTGGATTGTGGACCTCCAGGGCATGCGCGCTGCATCTGTAGCCAGGACTAAGTGCATACTGCCTGGGTATAGCTTGTTATGGACCTCTAAGGTGTGCGCGCTGCATCTGTAGCCAGGACTAAGTGCATACTGCCTGGGTTATGGACCTCCAAGGCGTGCGCGCTGCATCTGTAACCAGGACTAAGTGCATACTACCTGGGTATAGCTTGTTATGGACTTCCAGGGTGTGCGCGCTGCATCTGTAGCCAGGACTAAGTGCATACTGCCTGGGTATAGCTTGTTATGGACCTCCAGGGTGTGTGCGCTGCATCTGTAGCCAGGATCACCTGTAGCCAGGACTAAGTGCGTACTACCTGGGTTGTGGACCTCCAGGGCGTGCGTGCTACATCTGTAGCCAGGACTAAGTGCATACTGCCTGGGTTGTGGACCTCCAGGGCGTGCGCGCTTCATCTGTAGCCAGGACTAAGTGCATACTGCTTGGGTTGTGGGCCTCCAGGGCGTGCGCGCTGCATCTGTAGCCAGGACTAAGTGCATACTGCCTGGGTATAGCTTGTTATGGACCTCTAGGGTGTGCGCACTGCATCTGTAGCCAGGACTAAGTGCATACTTCCTGGGTATAGCTTGTTATGGACCTCCAGGGTGTGCGCGCTGCATCTGTAGCCAGGACTAAGTGCATATTGCCTGGGTATAGCTTGTTATGGACCTTCAAGGTGTGCGCGTTGCATCTGTAGCCAGGACTAAGTGCATACTGCCTGGGTTATGGACCTCCAGGGCGTGCGCGCTTCATCTGTAGCCAGGACTAAGTGCGTACTGCCTGGGTTGTGGACCTCCAGGGCATGCGCGCTGCATCTGTAGCCAGGACTAAGTGCATACTGCCTTGGTTATGGACCTACAGGGCGTGCGCGTTGCATCTGTAGCCAGGACTAAGTGCATACTGCCTGGGTTATGGACCTCCAGGGTGTGCGCGTTGCATCTGTAGCCAGGACTAAGTGCGTACTGCCTGGGTTGTGGACCTCCAGGGCGTGCGCGCTGCATCTGTAGCCAGGACTAAGTGCATACTGCCTGGGTATAGCTTGTTATGGACCTCCAGGGTGTACGCGCTTCATCTGTAGCCAGGACTAAGTGCATACTGCCTGGGTTATGGACCTCCAGGGCGTGCGCGCTTCATCTGTAGCTAGGACTAAGTGCGTACTGCCTGGGTTGTGGACCTCCAGGGCGTGCGCGCTGCATCTGTAGCCAGGACTAAGTGCATACTGCCTGGGTATAGCTTGTTATGGACCTCCAGGGTGTGCGCGCTGCATCTGTAGCCAGGACTAAGTGCATACTGCCTGGGTATAGCTTGTTATGGACCTCCAGGGTGTGCGCGTTGCATCTGTAGCCAGGACTAAGTGCATACTACCTGGGTTGTGGACCTCCAGGGCGTGCGCACTTCATCTGTAGCCAGGACTAAGTGCATACTGCCTGGGTTGTGGACCTCCAGGGCGTGCGCGCTTCATCTGTAGCCAGGACTAAGTGCCTGGTGCCTGGATTGTGGACCTCCAGGGCATGCGCGCTGCATCTGTAGCCAGGACTAAGTGCATACTGCCTGGGTATAGCTTGTTATGGACCTCTAAGGTGTGCGCGCTGCATCTGTAGCCAGGACTAAGTGCATACTGCCTGGGTTATGGACCTCCAAGGCGTGCGCGCTGCATCTGTAACCAGGACTAAGTGCATACTACCTGGGTATAGCTTGTTATGGACTTCCAGGGTGTGCGCGCTGCATCTGTAGCCAGGACTAAGTGCATACTGCCTGGGTATAGCTTGTTATGGACCTCCAGGGTGTGTGCGCTGCATCTGTAGCCAGGATCACCTGTAGCCAGGACTAAGTGCGTACTACCTGGGTTGTGGACCTCCAGGGCGTGCGTGCTACATCTGTAGCCAGGACTAAGTGCATACTGCCTGGGTTGTGGACCTCCAGGGCGTGCGCGCTTCATCTGTAGCCAGGACTAAGTGCATACTGCTTGGGTTGTGGGCCTCCAGGGCGTGCGCGCTGCATCTGTAGCCAGGACTAAGTGCATACTGCCTGGGTATAGCTTGTTATGGACCTCTAGGGTGTGCGCACTGCATCTGTAGCCAGGACTAAGTGCATACTTCCTGGGTATAGCTTGTTATGGACCTCCAGGGTGTGCGCGCTGCATCTGTAGCCAGGACTAAGTGCATATTGCCTGGGTATAGCTTGTTATGGACCTTCAAGGTGTGCGCGTTGCATCTGTAGCCAGGACTAAGTGCATACTGCCTGGGTTATGGACCTCCAGGGCGTGCGCGCTTCATCTGTAGCCAGGACTAAGTGCGTACTGCCTGGGTTGTGGACCTCCAGGGCATGCGCGCTGCATCTGTAGCCAGGACTAAGTGCATACTGCCTTGGTTATGGACCTACAGGGCGTGCGCGTTGCATCTGTAGCCAGGACTAAGTGCATACTGCCTGGGTTATGGACCTCCAGGGTGTGCGCGTTGCATCTGTAGCCAGGACTAAGTGCGTACTGCCTGGGTTGTGGACCTCCAGGGCGTGCGCGCTGCATCTGTAGCCAGGACTAAGTGCATACTGCCTGGGTATAGCTTGTTATGGACCTCCAGGGTGTACGCGCTTCATCTGTAGCCAGGACTAAGTGCATACTGCCTGGGTTATGGACCTCCAGTGCGTGCGCGCTTCATCTGTAGCTAGGACAAAGTGCGTACTGCCTGGGTTGTGGACCTCCAGGGCGTGCACGCTACATCTGTAGCCAGGACTAAGTGCATACTGCCTGGGTATAGCTTGTTATGGACCTACAGGGTGTGCGCGCTGCATCTGTAGCCAGGACTAAGTGCATACTGCCTGGGTATAGCTTGTTATGGACCTCCATGGTGTGCACGTTGCATCTGTAGCCAGGACTATGTATATATTGCCTGGGTATAGCTTGATATGGACCTCCAGGGTGTGCGCGCTACATATGTAGCCAGTACTAAGTGCATACTGCCTGGGTATAGCTTGTTATAGACCTCTAGGGTGTGCGCACTGCATCTGTAGCCAGGACTAAGTGCATACTTCCTGGGTATAGCTTGTTATGCACCTCCAGGGTGTGCGCGCTGCATCTGTAGCCAGGACTAAGTGCATATTGCCTGGGTATAGCTTGTTATGGACCTTCAAGGTATGTGCGTTGCATCTGTAGCCAGGACTAAGTGCATACTGCCTGGGTTATGGACCTCCAGGGCGTGCGCGCTTCATCTGTAGCCAGGACTAAGTGCGTACTGCCTGGGTTGTGGACCTCCAGGGCATGCGCGCTACATCTGTAGCCAGGACTAAGTGCATACTGCCTGGGTTATGGACCTCCAGGGCATGCGCGTTGCATCTGTAGCCAGGACTAAGTGCATACTGCCTGGGTTATGGACCTCCAGGGTGTGCGCGTTGCATCTGTAGCCAGGACTAAGTGCGTACTGCCTGGGTTGTGGACCTCCAGGGCGTGCGCGCTGCATCTGTAGCCAGGACTAAGTGCATACTGCCTGGGTATAGCTTGTTATGGACCTCCAGGGTGTACGCGCTTCATCTGTAGCCAGGACTAAGTGCATACTGCCTGGGTTATGGACCTCCAGGGCGTGCGCGCTTCATCTGTAGCTAGGACTAAGTGCGTACTGCCTGGGTTGTGGACCTCCAGGGCGTGCGCGCTACATCTGTAGCCAGGACTAAGTGCATACTGCCTGGGTATAGCTTGTTATGGACCTCCAGGGTGTGCGCGCTACATCTGTAGCCAGGACTAAGTGCATACTGCCTGGGTATAGCTTGTTATGGACCTCCATGGTGTGCACGTTGCATCTGTAGCCAGGACTATGTATATATTGCCTGGGTATAGCTTGATATGGACCTCCAGGGTGTGCGCGCTACATATGTAGCCAGTACTAAGTGCATACTTCCTGGGTTATGGACCTCCAGGGCGTGTGCGCTTCATCTGTAGCCAGGACTAAGTGCGTACTGCCTGGGTTGTGGACCTCCAGGGCGTGCATGCTGCATCTGTAGCCAGGACTAAGTGCATACTACCTGGGTTATGGACCTCCAGGGCGTGCGCGCTGCATCTGTAGCCAGGACTAAGTGCATACTGCCTGGGTTATGGACCTCCAGGGCGTGAGCGCTTCATCTGTAGCCAGGACTAAGTGCGTACTGCCTGGGTTGTGGACCTCCAGGGCATGCGTGCTGCATCTGTAGCCAGGACTAAGTGCATACTGCCTGGGTTATGGACCTCCAGGGCGTGCGCGCTGCATCTGTAGCCAGGACTAAGTGCATACTACCTGGGTTATGGACCTCTAGGGCGTGCGCGCTTCATCTGTAGCCAGGACTAAGTGCGTACTGCCTGGGTTGTGGACCTCCAGGGCGTGCGTGCTGCATCTGTAGCCAGGACTAAGTGCGTACTGCCTGGGTTGTGGACCTCCAAGGCGTGCGCGCTGCATCTGTAGCCAGGAACAAGTGCATACTGCCTGGGTTATGGACCTCCATGGCGTGCGCGCTTCATATGTAGCCAGGATTAAGTGCGTACTACCTGGGTTGTGGACCTCCAGGGCATGCGCGCTGCATCTGTAGCCAGGACTAAGTGCATACTGCCTGGGTATAGCTTGTTATGGACCTCCTGTGTGTGCGCGCTATATCTGTAGCCAGGACTAAGTGCATACTGCCTGGGTTATGGACCTCCAGGGTGTGCGCGTTGCATCTGTAGCCAGGACTAAGTGCATACTGCCTGGGTTATGGACCTCCAGGGCGTGCGCGCTTCATCTGTAGCCAGGACAAAGTGCATACTCCCTGGGTTGTGGACCTCCAGGGCGTGCGCGCTGCATCTGTAGCTAGGACTAAGTGCATACTACCTGGGTTGTGGACCTCCAGGGCGTGCGCACTTCATCTGTAGCCAGGACTAAGTGCATACTGCCTGGGTTGTGGACCTCCAGGGCGTGCGCGCTTCATCTGTAGCCAGGACTAAGTGCCTGGTGCCTGGATTGTGGACCTCCAGGGCATGCGCGCTGCATCTGTAGCCAGGACTAAGTGCATACTGCCTGGGTATAGCTTGTTATGGACCTCTAAGGTGTGCGCGCTGCATCTGTAGCCAGGACTAAGTGCATACTGCCTGGGTTATGGACCTCCAAGGCGTGCGCGCTGCATCTGTAACCAGGACTAAGTGCATACTACCTGGGTATAGCTTGTTATGGACTTCCAGGGTGTGCGCGCTGCATCTGTAGCCAGGACTAAGTGCATACTGCCTGGGTATAGCTTGTTATGGACCTCCAGGGTGTGTGCGCTGCATCTGTAGCCAGGATCATCTGTAGCCAGGACTAAGTGCGTACTACCTGGGTTGTGGACCTCCAGGGCGTGCGTGCTACATCTGTAGCCAGGACTAAGTGCATACTGCCTGGGTTGTGGACCTCCAGGGCGTGCGCGCTTCATCTGTAGCCAGGACTAAGTGCATACTGCTTGGGTTGTGGGCCTCCAGGGCGTGCGCGCTGCATCTGTAGCCAGGACTAAGTGCATACTGCCTGGGTATAGCTTGTTATGGACCTCTAGGGTGTGCGCACTGCATCTGTAGCCAGGACTAAGTGCATACTTCCTGGGTATAGCTTGTTATGGACCTCCAGGGTGTGCGCGCTGCATCTGTAGCCAGGACTAAGTGCATATTGCCTGGGTATAGCTTGTTATGGACCTTCAAGGTGTGCGCGTTGCATCTGTAGCCAGGACTAAGTGCATACTGCCTGGGTTATGGACCTCCAGGGCGTGCGCGCTTCATCTGTAGCCAGGACTAAGTGCGTACTGCCTGGGTTGTGGACCTCCAGGGCATGCGCGCTGCATCTGTAGCCAGGACTAAGTGCATACTGCCTTGGTTATGGACCTACAGGGCGTGCGCGTTGCATCTGTAGCCAGGACTAAGTGCATACTGCCTGGGTTATGGACCTCCAGGGTGTGCGCGTTGCATCTGTAGCCAGGACTAAGTGCGTACTGCCTGGGTTGTGGACCTCCAGGGCGTGCGCGCTGCATCTGTAGCCAGGACTAAGTGCATACTGCCTGGGTATAGCTTGTTATGGACCTCCAGGGTGTACGCGCTTCATCTGTAGCCAGGACTAAGTGCATACTGCCTGGGTTATGGACCTCCAGGGCGTGCGCGCTTCATCTGTAGCTAGGACTAAGTGCGTACTGCCTGGGTTGTGGACCTCCAGGGCGTGCGCGTTGCATCTGTAGCCAGGACTAAGTGCATACTGCCTGGGTATAGCTTGTTATGGACCTCCAGGGTGTGCGCGCTTCATCTGTAGCCAGGACTAAGTGCATACTGCCTGGGTTATGGACCTCCAGTGCGTGCGCGCTTCATCTGTAGCTAGGACAAAGTGCGTACTGCCTGGGTTGTGGACCTC
>JBBPBX010098744.1:0-12639 GCA_038048925.1 Garcialebias charrua | reverse complement strand
CAACCCTTACAGCTATAGCCATGGTTCATATGCAGATTGGTGAAATGACGCTATACCACCCGGTACACGTGTCCACCGTTGACTCATTCCCATTTTTGGTGGGCCAAGACTTTATAAACCGCTTTGACGCGATTATAGATTATGGCGATCAAACAATGTGGACCAGAGTGAGCCAACCACTGCCGATCGATATGCCTACACATGGTGACACTGACTGTTTTACAGCAGGTACCGCGGAAGGCACAAAGGGGTCCTCCAACGAGAGCACAATCCCGGTAAGTGAACCTTCAGCAACAGGTGAGGCAGAAAAGGCCCAACAAGAGAGCCTCCTCTGCGAGCTGAAACAGTCAGCACTCACTGAACACTACCTACCGCAGGTAGTCAAAGGTGTTGAGATCCAAGGATCCCACACCGATGATGCTGTTTTGTCTCCTTGGACGGAGAAATCAGCGATCAGCCAAGCTTTCTATGGAACCTTGGTTAAAAAACAGTTGGGTCTAGAAATGAACAAAAAGGCTTTCCGCTTTTCGTTGGACCCCAACGATAAACAGGTAATGACCGCAAAAGGGATCATTGACCTGAAACTGATCTGGAACCAACGAGTACTGGATCACCCGTTCCTCGTGGTCCCGAACTTACCACATGCAACCTACATAGGCTCCGACATTTTGGTAAGGTTAGGTGTCCGAGTGGACATCAACAACAATGTACTGTGGTCACTAGACACAGCCACAAAGGACTCTCCTGTGCTAACAACAGAGAACCTTAAGGCTGGACAGACCATTCCAGAGGTCTGTCAGATTGCTAACAGCCATAACACTGCGGTACCACCTCAGGTTATGAACAAGCCGGTGATGTGTCACATCATGAAAGGACAAGCTATTAGCACAAAACTGGCATACTTTCAACCATCTCCTATGTTTTTCAACTTAGGACTGTCCATGGAGGCCACATTCCAAGTGACCCTCGACTGCAGGACCACGACTGTTGCTGTGTGCAACACAAGCACAGAAGAGGTACTGATCCCAAAAAACACACAGCTAGGATGGTTGATCTCCACTGATTTTCATGATTTTGAGCTAAGCATTCCATTTCTGGGAGGACTCCCAGAGAACTTGATCCCATATCAACACACGGGGCAAGTCTTGTTCACGAAACCAACACAGGCCATAGCTCTTTTCTCCCCCAGTGAGTCCGACCAGGACACTGTCCGCAGGTTCGGTTTCAACAAAGGAGACAGTCTATGCCCCCAAACTTACAGTGCACTACCTGTTGACAGGTTTTACGACACTGAAGGGGACTCACTGGAGCTCCCCAAAGAACAAGAATCCCTCTCAGTTGCTTCACAGATTGACCAGGTGGTCGCCCAAGCCGACGCCCTGAAAACTGATGAAGAAAGGGACAAACTTCGCAAAGTTCTTCTAAAATATGAGAAATCATTCTCAACTGACTCGATGGATTGTGGGTTGACCACGCTCCATACAGTGAGCATCCCAACCCCGCCTAATGCTCCCCCTGCATTTGTCAGACAGTACAAGATTCCTCTGGCAGCACATCAACCTGTCAGAGAAATCATTAATGACCTGTTAGAAAAAGGTATCATCCGATACTGTAACAGCACTTACTCTGCGCCTTTATGGCCGGTGTTAAAACCTAATGGTAAGTGGAGACTCACTATAGACTACCGAAAGCTAAACAAACAAGTTCCCTTATCCAGATGGCCTATGACGCAACTCCAACAGGAACTGCCCAAGGTCACCAATGGTAAGTACTTCTCGACTCTCGACGTCGCCTCTGGTTTTTGGACCATCCCTGTGCGCGCCGAGGACCAGTACAAACTAGCTTTCACTTTTGGTGGCCGTCAGTACACCTTTAACAGGTGTCCCTTTGGCTACGCTAACTCACCTGCAGAGTTCAACATCTTCTTGAACAAAGCATGTCCAGACGCCCACGAGCGTGGAACACTGATCTACGTGGACGATGTCCTTTTGAGGCAGCCAACACTGGACTCACATTTGGCTGAGATCGACCACGTTCTGAATCAGCTGACAACTGCTGGTGCTAAGATATCACTGTCAAAATGCCAATGGTGCAGAACCAAAGTGGACTACGTTGGCCTACTTGTAGGTCCTGACGGAGTACAACCACAGCTGACTCGCACCCAAGGCCTCGACAATCTCAAAGTCCCCACCAATCTCAAAGAACTACAAAGTTTTCTGGGCGTGTGTAACTACTCGAACCAGTTCATCGAGAACTATGCGGACCTTGCGAAACCACTGACTGAACTCCTTAAAAAAGACGTACCATTTGTTTGGACTGACAAACAGCAACAGGCAATGGACGCTCTTATAAACAGGATCAAGTCAGCCCCTTGTTTAGTCTACCCAGACTACAACAAAGAGTTTTACTTGGAAGTGGGCTTCTCAGCTCATTGCATAAGTGCAGGTCTGTACCAGATACACGACAGAGACAAACGTGTAGTAGCCTATGCCAGCAAAACGATGGCAGGCCCCGAGTTGAGATTCTCAGACTGTGAGAAAGCTTTACTGACCACAGTGTGGGCAGTTAAACATTTCTCCAGCTACATTGGTGGACAGAAAATCATTGTGGAAACACAACACCAGCCAGTGACCTTTCTTAACAGTGAACGCATCAGAGATGGTGTGGTGACAAACTCACGTGTTGCAACGTGGCTCATGGCGCTTCAAAGTTTTAACCTAGACATACGTTATGGTCAAAACAAGAAGTCTCATCTGGGGACGGACTTGGCAATCTGCCAGAAGTGTACACAAGATGTACCAGCCACCCAGCCGCCGGTTGAGGTGAAACCCCCAGTAACTGAAGACCCGAATCACCACTTCTTTGATGACAATATCTGCAAAGATATGACAACGTTGTACGTGGATGGATCTTCATTCCTCCGCGACAAGATCTGCAGAGCAGGTGTTGGAGGGGTCCTCCTCCAAGACCGAGAGCAGATAACTTTCAGCTACAAATTAGGCTCTCAGACTTCTCAGTACGCTGAGATTGCAGGAATCCTAATAGCTCTCCAGATGGTAGTAGAACGCTCTATCAAGACGCTAGTCATCTGCACTGACTCTAACTATGCTCGTTTGAGTTTCGCTTGTCACCTCGCTGTGTGGAAACTGAACGGTTTCCTAACAAGCGACAGAAAAGTGGTCAAACACAAAGAGCTTTTCATAGCGTGTGATCACTTGGTGACATCACACGACTTACAGATCTACTGGAAGAAAGTTCCAGGGCATTCTAGAGTCCCAGGCGATGACAAGCACTACAATGACATTGCAGATTCCTTAGCCAAAGAAGGAGCCGACGAAGGTCCTCTATGGTCCTTCGACCCCTCCTGGTTAATCGAGACTCTGCCAACACATCCTTCAGTCAGAGTTATGGCAGTCACACGTGCACAGGCCGCAACCAGACCTGCTGACAACGCAGTCTCTGTACGACCCGCACTGACTGACCCAGACATCATCCAACTACAAAAGTCGGATCCTGCTATCAACTCCATGATACTGTACCTGACTGATCCGAACAAAAATAGTCCGTCTAAAGACGACCTGGATTCCGATCCAGACCTTAAGGTCCTCTATCAGCTGCGCAAACAGCTAAAACTAATCAAGGGCATCTTAACTTTTGCTCATGGACCAACGTCCTCACCTGTGTTCGTGGTTCCCCATGACCAAAGGGGGGTGATGTTAGTTCATGCCCATGATCTCCCGTCCGCAGGACACAAAGGAGATAAAGCCACGCTGACGGCATTAAAACAAATTGCCTATTGGCCTGGAATGAAAAAGGATGTCAAGGACTACATTGAAGGGTGCGTGGTCTGTGGCCAGTTTCAGCCAACCAGACCACTTCACAGAGCACCACTGCAAAGCAGAGGCATTGCATTCCCATGGTCTGACCTCCAGATCGACTGGGTTGGACCACTCACTAAGAGCTCTAGAGGAAATAAATATTTTCTCACGGTAACCTGTGCATTCACCAAATGGGTAGAATGCCTACCAGCTCCTAACGACACAGCACAAACCACTGCTATGTTGTTAATGAATCATATATTCTCAAGGTTTGGACTTCCCCTTCGGGTGAACTCAGACCAAGGTACACACTTCACAGGTGAAGTGATGAAAGAACTGTGGAAGACGCTAGGCGTCAAGGCCAACTTTCATGTCGGCTACCACCCACAGGCTTCAGGCCAAGTAGAGAGAGCAAACAGAACTGTGGTGAGTATTTTGAAGAAATACGTGGCTGCAAACCACAAGGACTGGGACGTGAAACTCCCTCTGGTCCTCATGGCCATAAGAGCCACTCCACACACATCAACTGGCATCTCTCCCTTCGAGATGATGACCGGTCGACAAATGACTCTCCCTCTACACCTGTTGTACCAACCAGGCGACGCCGCCATGGCGACAGCCTACACTACACAACAATACATGAAAGATTTGAATGTACACCTCAGAAACACTTTTGCTTTCGCCCAGAAAAACCTGGAAAAATCCGCTGAAGGACGTAAGGCGTACTATGACCAGAAGGCCTCTCACAATGAACTCCAAGTGGGAGACAGAGTCTGGTACTATACGTTCGCCCCAGCAACCGGGAAAGGAGGGTCCGGGACCGGAACTCTCGCCCGCAAACTAATGCCCAGGTGGACTGGACCTCATCTGATAACAGACAAAGTGTCCTCAGTCGTCTACGAAATCAAAATCAGCAAAGGCCGCAAAGAGCCAATTGCTAAATGGGTACATCGAAATCAGATCAAACCTTACAAGGCGTTCAATGACTCCACAAAAGACAAAGATCTCACAAACTCACCGACTTCATGGGATAATAAGGTCGTCCAAACACAAGTTAGTAAATAAACTAATCAGGTTTAAACTACCGTATTTCCCACCCTATAAGTCGCATTGTCCAATTTGAACTTAGAAACGCTAAGCCTAAAACCCACAACAAAAACTAACCTTAACAACCGTTTAAATCCACGAGATTTAATTTGACCTCGGTCATAAAGTTGAGACCTGTTTTCTTGTGTGTTGCACTTTGGAATCTGACGACAAGAGTGTGTCGAAGCAGTGAAACGTTGTTTCCTTGTTGTTTAGTCATTACTGTTGTCATTAGTTGAGATTTTGTTTGGTTCTGAACACTCCCAGCCAAAAAGGTTTTGTATTAACATTGGTTAATGAATGATATGGATTTAACTATGCCAACATGCAGTTCGTTTTGTTAAATCTCAATCGTCGAAGAGTCAATGTAGTTTAAAGCTACTCAAGGTACCATAAACTACATTGGTCTCACAATTTCTAAATTGAACCGATTCGATCGTTTCTATTCTAGATTGTCTATTCATTTTGATGAGTCTCGCCATAGACTTCAAAATTTATTAGGAATACCAAATCCTACGTCGTTCGTCTAAAAGACAACAGACATTTAGATCAAACTATATTTCATTTTATTTTAGTTTAACCTAAACTAAGTAATGAATGGAGGAATAGTTTGGAATTAGAGGCCTTCGTTACAGAAGCCCTCCAAAATTTTATAGGTACAGATCCCTATATCTAATTTATAGATTTGATCCACCCCTTAATTGGTAATTGTAGCTGATCTAAACCATGATAGCTTACATACCAGGTGCATATAGGTAAGGCTTAATGTAAAATCCCAATCATAAGCCCACCTTAAAAACCACATAAATGCATGACACATAGAACCAGAGTGGCACGGACTGGAAACCAACCAGCCTTCAACCTTCGATGTGGGGACCTGCTGCTTCAACGTTGGTCTTCAACCTTCATCCAAGGGTCGCCTCCTCTGCGTCAATCGAGGGATCCCCTCTACATGCTGATTATGAAAACAATTGTTGCTGATCAATCAACAAAACTAATCGTTGTGGATTTACTGCTGTGGAATTACCGCTGTGGATTATAAGACTTTGCTTTCCAAGGGATCACAGACTTTGTTTTCCAAGAGTTAACAGACTTTGTTTTCCAAGGGATTAAAAGCTTTTCGCAATGGGATTACCTCCGAACAGTATGGAATTTCCAAAAACTTTATGGGATTATAATTTTTGATTTTTTTTTTCCACTTGCTGGATTACTTCAAGATCAAAGACAGTTCAAGGTTTCCTTTCGTGTTGGACCCCATCCCCAAGGACTGGCGATGGCTTCCAAAAGGGGGGAGATGTAGTGGACCTACCCAGGGTCAAATTAAGGTTTTTGAACTGTCCAGTGATGACCTTTACTGACCTCTCAGTAAAGCAAGACATTTACTACAAAATTATTCATTTAGCTATAATCTGATAACATAGTCACCAATAAGAGACTATTTCTATCTTTGATTTTAGGCTGATGTGATCAAATGAATAATTTTATTTGTAAGAGCATCAGTACATTTTAATGTCAGATAAATCAAATACTCTGCTTAATTCAAAATGTTGTACATGGAGGATTTCTCCTCTCCTCTCGAACTTGCATGTGAAGATAAAAGGAACACTTTATCTCATTCATTTTAGCTTGAGCTCAGGACAATCTAGACACCCAAAGACTTTTGTTTTTGTCCTATTTAATAATCAAGCTATTATCATTAATAGGTCCCATATGTGATGCTTAATGACGTTGTTTTAATCAAACCAACAGTATTTTGTTAAAGTGTTAAAGCAAAGGAATCAGTTTTATGATAAAATGCTGACATCTGAAACTAACACTTTATCTTTCTGACAAACTAATCTTTTGACCCCCTTTCAACATGTTGATGTCATCCTCACATCAACTTATGATGCCATTCGGCCAATCAGAAAGAACACATTTTCTGGGTCACGTCTCAGTTAAAACCTTCACATCTTACTTTCTCTTGGAGTTTGCTGAGGTCCTCAACCCCTGATGAGGTTCCCCAAAGAACTGATGATCGTCTGGTCAACACGCTAATGACCATGTCATTCAGTTAAAGACTTATAACATGCCAAGTTATAAGCCATCTTCAACAGCTGAAAAGCTCTCTTTTATTGACATTCCTTTAAGGAACGTCTTATCTTGAACAACAGCACCAGGAGCTGCCGTTACTTTCGGTTCGAGTCAAGGCGCACGTCTGGAGACGCTGAGAATGGTAAACGAACTGACCAAACTGGACCGAGGGAGACTGACCATCTTCACGAGGTAACAAGTCGTCAAATGCTTTGCCAAGGGTACCAACGTGTAGCTTTAATCGGCCGGAGAACTGCCATGTTTCTGGTTAAACACATCAAGATAACTCCCTGACTCTTAACTTTTCTTCCTCCATATTTCTCCTCCTAAATCTTTCCCTCTCAATCTTAAGCTGGAAACTATATTTTTTAAGTTAAAGGGCCCACAGGCTAAATATGTTAACATCTAATATTTATGTCTGTTGTGTTGAATTTAAATGTGCTGACGTATTATTTTGAAAGAAAGTGAAATCATGTCAATCAAGTGTAATGGTGTTAATTTAGTTGATTTATTTTAAATAAATGATAGTGTCTCTTTGACATATCAAACTAAGTTAACGTCTTTGTCACTTAATGGCTTTGTGTATTTATCCATCATAAAGATCACAGAAATATTGGGTAAACTGAAAAAGAACAGAATCCGTGAATTTACTATTCAATCTGAATAAGTAGATTAATTAAGATAAAAAGGAGATCAGTATTAATATTGACCTCCTCATAATTCTTACAGTTTTCTATTGTTTATTGTTTGTTTGTTTATTGTTTAAGGAAATTCTACCACTGCTGTTCATTGTTCTTTAGTTTTAGCAGGTCGCTTTCGTAAATGAGCCCATGAGGTTCAAAAGATTTACCTGACTAAATAAAGGTTGAATGAAAGTCTAGGTTCACTGAGTTTCCATCAGCTGCTGCCTCCCTGAAAACAGACCAGTTCGTATTTCCAAAACAGTCTCTCAGCATGGGGGTGCTATCTTGGAGCCAAACTTTTATCTCTCTTTGTTCCGGCTTAGAGCGTCTGAGTGGGGGAAGCTGTGCTAGGACCAAGAGCAAAGAGGAGTGGTCAGAAGCCCCGAGCGGTGGGCGTGGCTTTGCTGTGTACGCCCCTTTCACATTTGTGTAGACTTGGTCAAGCGTTTTCTTTCCTCTTGTTGCTGTGGAAACGTGCTGATTGAAGGTTGGGAGGGAGACCTTTAAATTCACGTGATTGAATCTTATTAGTTATAAAGTATTTTCTAGGTCTTGTTCTTGTTGGGTCCAGTTATGACATCAGCACAGTGTTGGTCACTGATTGGTCAGGGGGCGTATTCATAGGTCGGAGGGCGGAGATTCAGTCTTCCACCTTAATCCAATCCATCATTTTCTTTTTCACCCACCATAATAGACAACAAGTCAGAGGAGCATATTTTTGAGTATTTACAAAGTAATATGTCACAACCGTGGGCAAACGTGGAAGTTCAGGCATTTCTGTATTTGCTGGCAGACCTCCAGCCATAGTGGGAGGGAGAGTGGCTGACACACAACCACAGCTCTTCTGGAATATATAGTAAATGGTGAGTGTTTTCTAACTTTAAATGGTAAATGGAGCTTACTTATATAGCGCTTTCCAGACCCCTGTGAGGGGCCCCAAAGAGCTTCACAGTACCAGCCATCCACCCATTCATACACACATTCATACACCGGTAGCGGCAGACTGCCATGCAAGGCGCCAGCCAGTCCTACCGGGAGCAACTCGGGGTTAAGTGTCTTGCCCAGGGACACAACAACACATGGTGTGGGAAACCGGGATTCAAACCGCCAACCTTCCGATCGGGGGACGACTGCCATTACCACTACACCATGGCCGCCCCACAATTAAGCATATTTCCAGTGAGTCCTGCAACTGTTTCTTAGCGTTTTTGGACTAACGACCGTTTCAGAGACTGGCTTCAGCAACAGCTTTTAGGAGAAAAAAAACATGGCGGAGCGGCTCGTTTCTCTGAAGAAAAGTAGCCAGGCTACCTAAATAATTATTTGTTAGCTCGAAATTATAGCAGAGGTGTGTCTCAGTCTAACGTTTTCTTTATAAATGTACTTTAATGGTCTAATCTGCTTTATTTAAAAATAATATTGCGCTTCGTGCTCGTGCACAGGCGTGCGCAGAGGAGGAGAACCAGGAAGAAGAAACGCAGTTTGTTTATCTCAAATTAACAATAAAAGTACTTAAACAATTATTTGTTAGCTCGAAATTATAGCAGAGGTGTGTCTCAGTCTAACGTTTTCTTAATAAATGCACTTCAATGGTCAAATCTGCTTTATTTAAAACTAGTTTCGCGCTCGTGCACGCGCGCGCAGATGGACGAGAACCAGGAAGAAGGCACGCGCTCGTTTATCTGAAATTTAACAATGAAAAGCACCTAAACAATTATTTGATAGCTCAAAATTATAGCAGAGGTGTGTCTGAGTCTATCATTTGCTTAATAAATGCACTTTAATGGTCAAATTCGACGAGGTGGTGCAGCTGTTTTTGGTTCAGTCAGAATGAATGGAAACGGTCATTTCTGTCCGAAAATGGTTTATAAATATGTGAAAAAATCAATAAATATGTCACTTTGGCCTGTAAGTCCCAGGGCATGTAAATTTAGCAAAAAACAGTGACTTACAGGCTGAAAAATAAATACAGTAGTTATTATTAGATTTTATACATACTGTATATGTGTGTGTGTGTGTGTGTGTGCGTGCGTGTGTGTGTGTGTGTGTGTGTGTGTGTGTGTGTGTGTGTGTGTGTGTGTGTGTGTGTGTGTGTGTGTGTGTGTGTGTGTGTGTGTGTGTGTGTGTTGTACTGCACGTGTGAGCTCCCTTTTATTTTTAAAATCACAAAAATTTCACACGCAGCCTCGATCAGTGCTTCTGTCAGAACTTCACCATCACTGAAAGATATTTTGTGTTTGTTGAGAACTCAGGTGACCTGGTTGAGTGCTGCCGTGGCAGTCTTACCTCTGGTGTTGGTCTGGGTTTTACAGCTCCTGAACTTTCTGGGCTCAGACCGGCTTTAGTAGTGAAATCCGTCTTGCAGCGTTTGTGCACCTTCTTGTAATACTGTTCCACGTAACTTGTTTTGGACAAGGCCACTCTTACAGGTTAAGACAAACAGATTTCACATTTCACACGCGCTACTGATCAACTCACTCACTAGCACTGTCATACGGGGGCTGGCACAGGCCAGGTACCCCTGTTGGAGAGCCGCCCCAGTTCAGTAGGTGTCTGATAGAAACCATTTGTTTTATTTGTTGTTGTTTTTATGGATGCTTTAAATGCGTCAAGTAGAATAGATCAAGAGAATATGGACAACAAATAATGCTAAACATGAACAGTAATAGTAAGGGTTTCAAAAGAGCCGTTTTCTCCACATCAGTCCACGATCAATGTAATGGGCACCCCTGAAACATCATTTTTAAATGAAACCATCCTATATTATTTTAATGTGAGCTGTAAAACAAACATTACTGGGCCCAGGAAGGAGCCTTGTGGGACCACAAACCAGTTTAATGTTTTAATCCAATTAAATGTTTCTTCATTGACCCAAACATCTATTTTTGTTTTCCAGAAACTGATTTTAAAGTTTGTAACTACCGGTAATTGTTGTGATGTTACAGGACTTACGCTGTGGTATTGGCTTTTTTGCTGTTGATGGATGGAACATCGACTCCTGCGAATATGTGTCCGCCCATGCTGTTCACACCTGCCAGGTAATCAAACCGAGCCGCGTTGTGAAACAGGTTACTGGGCTCATCAGGTATGAAATCCCCATCAACCACTGGGGAGAGCTCGAGCATGTCCATGACAACACCTGAGCAGAACCCATAAGAACTGATCATCTGGGCTGTTCTGACTAAACACCAAAGTGTCTCTGTGCAGGAGGATCACATTACTCAGGTTTGTGTCCAATCCAGTGTTAGG
Source organism: Garcialebias charrua (assembly GCA_038048925.1). Lineage (NCBI taxonomy): Eukaryota > Metazoa > Chordata > Actinopteri > Cyprinodontiformes > Rivulidae > Garcialebias > Garcialebias charrua. The sequence goes on along the minus strand of JBBPBX010098744.1, from coordinate 1,730 downwards.
TTTATGTACAAAGCTGAATGTGTTTGTGTCTTCACCTTTGCCTAAAATAAGCAAGATGTCAATTTTCCCCGCCATGGTCAAACCGACCGGGTCGCTCATCATCAGGCATGTCAGCATTTCATCTTCATCGGTTCTCCAACAGCCAACTTTACGAGCAATCTGTAGAAACAAAAGTAACTTTTAAGGTTGGATCGGTAAAACGCATCACTTTACTGAATCAGAGGCTTATTGTATTTTTCAGGTATGTACATGGTACTTGCCAAGAATGTACCCTGTAATTATCAGGTACGTACCTGGCAAACATGTAAGTATGTACCAAATACAAACCATGTACTGTATATAACAAACAATTTACAGTGTGGGTATGTACCTGGTATTTATTGGGTACAGACTTTGTACTTACTAAGTGCCTACTCATTTAAATACCACATATGTACCTGATACTTACTAAATATGTACTCTAGTAATTAGAAGACTAGGTTATCAAGTATGGGTAAACCTAGTATTTACCAAACATGTACTTCATAAGTACCCAGTACAAAGCTAGTAGAAACCCTGTATGCACCAGGTATGTAACTGGGTACTCATCAGATATGTACCTGGTACATACCAGCATAAAAATTTCCAAGTAAATACTGGTATGTACCTGTTATTTACCAAATATTTACCCATTAAGTACGTGGAAAACTGGTAAAGTATACAGTTCATCAAAGTGAAACGACCGGATCGGTTGAGGCCCGGGTTAATAACAACCGTCACCGGTGCCGATGACACAGGGTGCCGGAGGAAATTGTGCTACTGTTAGTCAAAGACCACGAGGAGGGAAACATGTCAGGAGACAGAGGAGAAGAGGAAAGTGAAGAATGTAGGACTGAGGGTTGTAACTCTAAATGTGGGGACAATGACAGACAAAGGTAGAGAGCTGGCTGACATGATGCAGAGGAAGACAGACAAGAGGTGACTATCTGTGAGCAGCAGTATGGTTTCATGCCAAGAAAGAGCACCACAGATGCATCTTTGCTTTGAGGATGTTGATAGAGAAGTACAGAGAGGGTCAGAAAGAACTCCATTGTGTGTTTGTGGATTTAGAAAAAGCATATGACAGGGTGCCAAGAGAGGAGGTGTGGTATTGCATGAGGAAATCTGGAGTGGCAGAAAAGTATGTTAGACTGGTACAGGACATGTATGAGGACAGCAGGACATGTATGAGGACAGCAGGACATGTATGAGGACAGCAGGACATGTATGAGGACAGCAGGACATGTATGAGGACAGCAGGACATGTATGAGGACAGCAGGACATGTATGAGGACAGCAGGACATGTATGAGGACAGCAGGACATGTATGAGGACAGCAGGACATGTATGAGGACAGCAGGACATGTATGAGGACAGCAGGACATGTATGAGGACAGCAGGACATGTATGAGGACAGCAGGACATGTATGAGGACAGCAGGACATGTATGAAGACAGCAGGACATGTATGAGGACAGCAGGACATGTATGAGGACAGCAGGACATGTATGAAGACAGCAGGACATGTATGAAGACAGCAGGACATGTATGAAGACAGCAGGACATGTATGAAGACAGCAGGACATGTATGAGGACAGCAGGACATGTATGAGGACAGCAGGACATGTATGAGGACAGCAGGACATGTATGAGGACAGCAGGACATGTATGAGGACAGCAGGACATGTATGAGGACAGCAGGACATGTATGAG
>JBBPBX010098742.1:0-12640 GCA_038048925.1 Garcialebias charrua | reverse complement strand
TCCTCCTCCACCATAACCCTCAGCACTGGCTCTCCTCAGGGATGTGTGCTGAGCCCCCTTCTGTTCACTCTGCTCACATATGATTGTACAGCCACACTTCCAGGCTGTCATATTGTTAAGTTTGCAGATGATACAGCGGTGGTGGGATGCATCACAAACAATGATGAGTCCAGCTACAGACAGGAGGTGGAACACCTGGAGAGCTGGTGCAAAGAGAATAATCTTCACATGAATGTGAAGAAGACAAAGGAGATGATTGTGGACTTCAGAAGGAACAAACACACCCATGCCCCATTGATAATAGGCGGGTCTGCAGTGGAAGTGGTCTCCAGCTACAAATACTTGGGTGTACACATGAATGATAACCTCAGCTGGAGCAACAACACCACCAGCCTGATCAAGAAAGGTCATCAGAGACTCTACTTCCTCAGACGGCTGAGACGAGCTGGTCTGAGCAGCCCAGTTCTCACCTCCTTCTACAGGTGTGCAGTGGAGAGCATCCTGTGCTCCAGCATCAACGTGTGGCATGGAGGCTGCACAGTTGAAGAGAGGAAAGCTCTGCAGAGAGTGGTGAAGGCTGCACAGAAGTCTGTTGGAGTCAGTCTCCCCACCATCACAGACATTTACACCTCTAGATGCAGGAAAAGAGCCACCTGTATCATGAAAGACCTCACTCATCCAGCACACTCACTCTTTGCCCCACTCCCCTCAGGACGGAGGTTGAGGAGCATCAAGTGTAGAACCACTAGACTGAGGAACAGCTTCTACCCTGAGGCTGTTAGACTTTACATAATTCCCACCCCTCAAAACACCATATAAGGCCACAGCTTCCTGCTGTCAGACAGCAGGAAGTGTCCATTCATTCAAACTCAAGAAGTAAAAGGAGGAACTTCACGCGTTCGGAGATCTGCTCTCAGTCGCGCTGTGGCGCACCGCCACCCCCCCCCACCCCCCGCAGGTGTCGGATGGTCAAATATTTTTAATGTTAGTGTAAACAACTGTGTTATAGTTTCACTTATTCAGAAGAGCTGTGGCGCACCGCTACCCCCCCCCCCCCCCGCAAGTGTCGGATGTGTTTTTCAACAGAAGCATTTTAAAATGTCTCGAAACTACAGTTAACATCATATTAATATTGTAGTGCATATGTTTTGTGTCCCGTGGGTCGTACAGTATCAGAAATCAAGAATAAATGGTTTGATCTGAATATGGCTTCAAACAAACGTCTCGCCGCAGCACGGACAGGAGGTGGTCAGGAGATGGTCAATCCTTGACCACCTCCTGCCATGTTGGCACGCGTCTTGCTGCGCAAGGAGGTGGTCAAGACGCGTGTATGACAGGAGGTGGTCAAGACGCGTGCCAACATGACAGGAGGTGGTCAAGACGCGTGCCAACATGACAGGAGGTGGTCAAGGATTGACCACCTCCTGTCATGTTGGCACGCGTCTTGCTGCGCAAGGAGGTGGTCAAGACGCGTGCCAACATGACAGGAGGTGGTCAAGGATTGACCACCTCCTGTCATGTTGGCACGCGTCTTGCTGCGCAAGGAGGTGGTCAAGACGCGTGCCAACATGACAGGAGGTGGTCAAGGATTGACCACCTCCTGTCATGTTGGCACGCGTCTTGCTGCGCAAGGAGGTGGTCAAGACGCGTGCCAACATGACAGGAGGTGGTCAAGGATTGACCACCTCCTGTCATGTTGGCACGCGTCTTGCTGCGCAAGGAGGTGGTCAAGACGCGTGCCAACATGACAGGAGGTGGTCAAGGATTGACCACCTCCTGTCATGTTGGCACGCGTCTTGCTGCGCAAGGAGGTGGTCAAGACGCGTGCCAACATGACAGGAGGTGGTCAATCCTTGACCACCTCCTGTCATGTTGGCACGCGTCTTGCTGCGCAAGGAGGTGGTCAAGACGCGTGCCAACATGACAGGAGGTGGTCAATCCTTGACCACCTCCTGTCATGTTGGCACGCGTCTTGCTGCGCAAGGAGGTGGTCAAGACGCGTGCCAACATGACAGGAGGTGGTCAATCCTTGACCACCTCCTGTCATGTTGGCACGCGTCTTGCTGCGCAAGGAGGTGGTCAAGACGCGTGCCAACATGACAGGAGGTGGTCAATCCTTGACCACCTCCTGTCATGTTGGCACGCGTCTTGCTGCGCAAGGAGGTGGTCAAGACGCGTGCCAACATGACAGGAGGTGGTCAATCCTTGACCACCTCCTGTCATGTTGGCACGCGTCTTGCTGCGCAAGGAGGTGGTCAAGACGCGTGCCAACATGACAGGAGGTGGTCAATCCTTGACCACCTCCTGTCATGTTGGCACGCGTCTTGCTGCGCAAGGAGGTGGTCAAGACGCGTGCCAACATGACAGGAGGTGGTCAATCCTTGACCACCTCCTGTCATGTTGGCACGCGTCTTGCTGCGCAAGGAGGTGGTCAAGACGCGTGCCAACATGACAGGAGGTGGTCAATCCTTGACCACCTCCTGTCATGTTGGCACGCGTCTTGCTGCGCAAGGAGGTGGTCAAGACGCGTGCCAACATGACAGGAGGTGGTCAATCCTTGACCACCTCCTGTCATGTTGGCACGCGTCTTGCTGCGCAAGGAGGTGGTCAAGACGCGTGCCAACATGACAGGAGGTGGTCAAGACGCGTGCCAACATGACAGGAGGTGGTCAATCCTTGACCACCTCCTGTCATGTTGGCACGCGTCTTGCTGCGCAAGGAGGTGGTCAAGACGCGTGCCAACATGACAGGAGGTGGTCAGGAGATGGATGGACAATAAATGCCACGCTGCAAGATGCGTGCCAACATGTTTTGCAGCACAAATGATGCGCGCACCTCCTGCTCATCGCGCACCTCCTGGTCAGGGCGCAACCACATTCTGCAGGTTATATTTCGAATCAGATATAATAATCAATTGCTCCGATGGTGTTTGGCACAAGATCAGTCTTAATTCGTACTTGTTCTGCGGCGGTGTGGGGATTTTATGTACCTGGGTGTTAATATGAGGAGCGGCTTTGATGACCAAGGGGAGCGCACGGCCTGCGCGACACACCAGACAAATTAAACTTAAAATTATAATTCTAATTCAAACAGAATAACCTATTGTCAAGAATAATTATGGTGCGTGATTTTTTTAAACCCAAAATATTTTCTAAATAACGAAATATGAAGTTATTCGTGCAGAAGATCCGTCTGGATGACAGCAGACTGACGCTCCTAAATTATACGACAGGTCCGGACCACTCGTAAATTTTGTTCGTATCTGAAGAAAATCGTAGGATACGAAAACATTGTTGAATGCCACAAATGATCCTAAATCACTCGTACGCACAGTGTAAGAACAAATCTGTGCGTACGAACGGTTCGTGAATGAGGGCCATTGTTTTTATGAATGTGTCTCCATTTAAAGGCCGTTTATTGAGTTTTCCAGACATTTGATCACAAAACGTTCAGTAATCAGGTTGTTGGACATTTAGGTTTAATGGGGTTGAGGCCTGGACTTTCACTGGCTGTGGTAGCTCAAGGGTCAGTGACGTGGTCTTGTAATCCTGAGGTTGTGGGTTCAATCCCAGGTTGCGTCAGGAAATTCATCTGGCATAAAACAAACTGCCAAAGAAAGGAGCAACCAAAAGAAAGTTACCAGTATTGTAATATCTGTCAAATCTTTTGTTCCAGCCACTCTAGATTGACCACTATTTTTTCCATGATAAAATATAAATATTATCATGCTAATTAAGACCTGAATTTTTTCAGGTGTAGGGCTTGTTTTTATTTTATTTTATACAACTGTCAAAAGACAGACTAGTTATGGTATGTCTCAGTCCAGCTGTTCAGAAACTTTCTCTTGTTCCATTTGTAACTTTTGATCTGCTCGAGATAATTTAACGAAACTTGGTACACCCATGCATCGTCACTAAGATGGAGTGTGACTTTGTTTGGACATCAGACAATAGGAGTTCTGACCAGCGTAACAGTGTGTTTATGTTGTGTTCAGGTATTGTTCAGTAAACAGGCTGAGGAAAAAATTCAGCAACTAGCCAAGGCCACCAACATCAACGATGAGGCGAAGAAAGCTGCTCTCCTGCTGCAGAGCACCATCAACATCATCAACCAGGTGCAAAACCATAGCAAGTTGACATTTCTGATGAAATCTGCCATAACTGGAACTCTTTGTCATGTTAAAATAAAAGATCTTGTAATTAATAGGATGAATGTTTTTTTGTTTTTCAGACTGTAGGAGATGCGATATCGGACATGTTGCTGATTGAAGCCATTTTAGCCATCAAGGGGATGACAGTTCAGCAGTGGGACAGCATCTACAGCGACCTGCCCAACAGGCAGCTGAAAGTCAAGGTGCACAAACTGATGAAACTACACCTACAATCTTACTTGAAGTCTGTCAGCGTTCATACAGTTATTCTTGGGTTTTTTTTAATACATTTTTCCAATCAAAGTCAAAGTCAACTTTATTGTCAGAACTGCAATATGTACAGGACATACACAGGACCGAAATTGCGTTTCTCTCAGTCCCTCGGTGCAACAGTAACCATCTAAACACTAAACACTAAAACATTTAATACACATAAGCATAAAATAGTAAAAAAGTGTAACACTGTCCTGAGTTTTTTCATAATAGTATAAAAGTATGAAAATTTACACCAACACTGAAACACCAAACACCCCTAAAACACCAAACACCCAATGAACATAAGCATAAAATGAAATAATAAAAGTGTAATACTGTCCTGAGTTTTTGCATAGTAGTATGAAAAGTATAAAAACGTAAATCTATAAAATAAACTGAAGTTTCTAGCGTTGACATTTGCAAAGAGTGGCACAGCAGCATATAAGTTAATGGACCTTACCAAGCTCCGCCCACAGGGCCGCGTTTCATTGGCTAATGCCCATAACACGTCACAGCGCAGCTTCCACGTGCGTGCCGGTCTCACAAAACAAACGCTACGGTAGCGTTTGTGAGACCGGCACCACATGCTACTTACATTGCTAGCTAGCATACGTGCAGATTTTTTTTGCGTCAGGGCTGGAAAAATGGTCCTCCACCGTCAGTGGGGTATCTGTACAGGAGATGTCAGGTACCCTGACCGTATTTGTGGAAGTAAAATTCACCGTTTCCCTATATGTGAAACTGAATGCCTTGCTTGGATCAAAGCTTGTTCACGACCACAAAACTGAACAATTATTTCTTTCACCAGCAGAGAAGGGTTGACCTGCTTTTGAAACCTGCTAGTTAACAACACGCGGTCACGATGAGAGAAAGCCACAGTTCACTGAACGTCCTGGAAGTTGGGAAGAAACAGCTCTGCTAACGCCACATGAGCTAGCTAACACAACGAGCTCTACTGTCGATTTCACCTAAAACTGCACAAAATCGTGACACGAAGGCTGGATTTTAACTAACACACCGGACGGCTGAGCTCGTTTGCCCTCACAAAAGTCGCTGTCGGCGTGTTTAGCAGCTAAAGCAGCAACGGCTAACCAACCACTTAAGGAATGAATGGAGATTACAGTTAGCATTAGCTTTGCGACCAAGGCACACAAACTTTTGCCAACAATAGAAATCGCTGATTTCAAAAGTAACCCTCAAAACCATGAATGCCTGACTTACCCAGCCTTGCAGGACAATAGGCATCAGTGATCCTGTCCACAGCTGTAATAATGCTGAGCCTGAGCGTGTGAGGAGCTGATGTTTTCCTCATCAGACGGTAGCATTAGCGGTGACGCGCACGCTGTTGGAGGCATCGCGTGGATCAAACAACTTGATAACGTCCAAAAAAAAAATAACATGAACTTGTTGGTTCCCCTGTCCATTGTCATGGCTGATATTTTGTTGGAATCTGGCAGAAATGATACACTATTCGACTCAGAAATACCCTGCAGTCAGTCGACGCCATGTTTTCCATTGACACCAATGCTGTGCTTGGGAGACGTGCAGCCATGTTTGAGCTTAGGGGGCGTTTCTGGGCGGAGCTTGGTAAGGTCCATGGTGTAACCCTGATTTCCCTCCATCATATCAGGACCCGGTGTTCAAAGTGTGGCAAGATAAGGGTCTAGATTGCCTCACTAAATTTTTTGAAGGAGAAGCAATGGAATCATTTGAAAATCTGAAGAGTAAATATAACTTGCAACAATCTCACTTCTACCGCTTCCTACAGATGAGGCACTTCATACATAAAAATGCTAGGGCCCCAAAGACACCGCTTCTAGAAGACATTCTTATTAAGACCAAATCAAAGAAATTTATATCTTATATTTATGAGAAACTTGGGTCGAATCTAGGATGTTCTTGTGATTATTTACAGAGACAATGGCAAATGGATTTGGATTGGCATATTGAGGATGACACCTGGACATCAATCTTGAGAAACACACATAATATGTTGACGTGTAATGCGGACAGAGACACACAATTTAAAATACTTCACAGGCTTCATACCACGCCGATACGGAGGGGCAGGCTGGGGCTTGGATCTTCAACCTGTAGTAAATGTAATTTAGAACCTGGCACGTACACACGTTTTGGAAATGTGTAAAGATTGAGAAGTTTTGGGGTGAGGTACAGGCTGAGGTGACCTCTTTGATGGGGTATAACCTACATTTATCACCCCTTCACTGGGGAGCTAAAGTGGACAATGCAAAGAACACCCATAACACTAAACTTATAGGAACAGGTCTACATGCTGCAAGGAAGGCCATCCTCAAGTTTTGGATATCACAGGAAGCCCCCACATTGAGTGACTGGTATAAAAAGCTTCTGAGAATACTTCCTCTGGAAAAACTGACTTACACCTTACGGGATGAAAGTGAGAGATTTGTTAGGATATGGAAACCACTCCTGGACAGACTGGATCCCACAGGCCTCAACTTTACATAGGGGATGACATGCTGCCTCATTATAATATTTTAATTATTAATATTACTATTATTTCTATTTCTTTTCTCAGTTGATTTGTCTGTATTTTTTTTCTCTTTTGCTTTTATTTTATTTTTTATGCTTTTTGGTTATTGTAGAACCTGCTGTGTCTTTACCTGTTTTATTGAAATTGTTTATGTTGGGAGGGGAAAAAGAAAAAGTCGGGGTTTCTCTACACATATATCCTATAATTAACAGGCGTGTTTGTATTTGCTATGAGAACCTCAATAAATAAATTTGGAAAAAAAAAAGAAAGAAAAAGAAATACAGATGCAAGCCAATGATGTGGGTGTTGCTCCGACTTCACGATGACACAGAAGTTCCAGTGTGTTAACACGTTACGAGCCACCTGATGAGAGGGTGTTGACAAACGCATCAAAGATGCACAGTCCTGAAATTACCCTCAGAATCTAATTAGTCTTAGCCTTAAAAAGAGGGGCAGAGTTCAAAACCAGCGATTTGTTAACCACCTTGTGTTGTCATACAAGAGCCAAGCAAAACAAATGTGATGCAGAAACTCACCCCTTTGTAAAAGGTTTTATTTGTGGGGTTGGTAAAGTCCCACAGGAAAATGTCTCCACCTTTGGAGGCTGCAGCCAGAGTGGTGGGGTGGGTGGGGTGCCACTCCAAGCAGGTGATTCTGCGGTGAAATGAGCTGCTGGAACCGTGGAAATGATAGGAGGACAGAGAACGAATGAAGGGCTCCTGGAGACACTGCAAGACAGAAACATTTTCACCCACTTCCATAAAAGATTATTTCTGTGTGCTCCATTGAGTCAAACAGAGCTACAACGATCCTATTCGTGCCTAAACATGTCTGGTATTACTGCTCCCTGGAGAGATCCACGCCTTTCCGCAGTGCTCTCTCTGAATAACCGTGATTGTGTCTTTGTTGGGCTCTCACACATGACAGATTGGAATCAAGACGAATGAGGTCAACACACACACACACACACACAGACACACAGAGCGGCCCCTGCGTGCTCCAGGCCTCCAGGAGGCCTTGCTCTGAGCGGCTCGCGTCACCCCGGGGCCACTGAGCAGCAGAGTGGGGGGTCACCACTGTTTGGTGCACAGCTGGCCCAAACAGGAACATCTGCACAGATTTGATTCAGACAGAATCCGGCGATTGTTCAAAACAGAACAAGTTTTTTTTTTTTTCTCTTGGTCGAAGGAAAAGTCGTGTTGGGAGCTCCTCCGGGCCTATCTGGGTTGTGTTTATGTTCTGATCTTGTCCTCTGGTGGATCTCCAAGTGTCCACATCTACGTGATGTTTTCTGATTCCAGCCCCGTGAAACAATGGCTGACATGCGGAGTTCTTTAACAACAGCCGTGTTGCGGGTTATAAACCACGACGAGCACACGGTTCAGCACGAGTGTCCGCAAATAAACTGCAGCGTCACGCAGGAGGAGCCGTGACCTTTGACCTTTCAGCAGGCCACTCCCACGTCACCAAATGAACATTCAGCTCAGAAATTATGACCTCGCTATGGATTAAACATAGCCTCATGATAATGTATAGTGTTGAAAGCCAAACACTTAATAAACCTTTAGCAGTTAATGTGCAGCTCATCATAAAATCATAAATGATCAAATATAAAATCTTAAAATAGGGGACAATACCAATTATTTCTCATATCAAAGGTGAATGAACCCTTAAATTAAATAAATAAAGTTAAATGATGCTCAGTTGTAGTGCTTTGTTTACATTGAGTGCATGCCTGCGTTTCAGAGTCACATGACATCAGGTGTGTGTGACGAGCCTGGCACCGGCGTCACAACTTAAATATGATTGTTCTCTTTCATTTATAAAAGACTAACGCTCTGCAACATTTTTACAATCATACTTTTGTGACCGAGTCCCGACACATGCCTGCCACTATGAGCTCATTCAAACCTAAATACAGTAAAAACATCATTTTTATTATTAATAATAAGATCAATACCCGTGACCATGTCAATCTCAGTGTTATTTATCAATCGTATCGTGTTAGTTAGTCGTATAATAAATTATTGATGGGGTTCTTTTACAGTTTGACTGCACCTGTGTTGCATCGTTCACACCTCGCAGGGTTAAATAAACTGCTCAGGGTTCAGACATCCAGCAATTATTATGTTTTATGGTTTAAATCTAGTTTTATTTTAAAATGAACCCACTGGTGGGCCAGACTGAGCTCACCTGGGGGCCTGATTTGTGATTTGGCCCCTGGGCCACCAGTTGAATGGCCCTGCAGTGTCGACCTTTTTAATATTACACTACAAAATGGGGAAACATAATAAAAAAGCCAGTGCTGCAGTTAGTAATTAATTTGTGAACACTATAAATCACTGACAAGCTGTAAAGTGCAAAATGTAAATAAGGACTGTATGGATTCCTTTAATGACAAATGATGAGTGTATATTTATCAGAACAACTTTATCATATGGCTATCTTCATAAAACACCAATTAAAATGTAACAATGCAGAAAAAACACTTGAAACCCTTAATAGAGCATTAATAAATATTTTAATAAAAAGGACACTTTGCCCAATAGAGACCAAATGACGCTAGCTTTAATAATCTCTGAAAATAAATAATTCAACATCAATAAACTATCAATAAACAGTTCAATCAATCAATCAATCAATCAATCAATCTTTATTTATAGAGCCCTTTTCAGCAGCCAGAAGGTGCACAAAGTGCTGAACAATACAGAAATAAAACAAACAATAAAAAATAACAATAAAAAACAGCCAGTTAAAAATTTAAAACAATTAAGACCTAACAAGAATGTCAAAGAACTACTAGGTAAACTATCAATAAACCGTTCTTACATGTTAAATGAAACATTGGGTCTTGTCTTGTCAGATACAGGTGGTCCCCGACTTACGAGCGAGTTCTGTTCCTGCGAGTCGCTCGTAAGACGAAAATTCGTACGTCGGAACCCGAAACACGTGTTCTCGTAAGTCCGGATTTTCAGTCGTAAGTCAGAAAATTTATGCTAGCGCTACTACGAACACTCGTTTTTCATCACAAACGTACATACTAGTTCATAAACATGCTCAGAAACTTGTTTCCAAACGGTTAGCTAACACACTTTCATCTAAACATACATAAAAGTGCTGTATTTTTTGTATGTTCTTTACAAATTTACTGTTCGTTAGTCAGCTCGTAAGTCCGGAACCTCGTATGTCAGGGCGCTCGTAAGTCGGGGAGCCCCTGTATTGTTGTTTTACAGTAAGGGTATGTTTATATATATTCATGCTGTGTTGGTTGAGCTGTAAATGCTGATGAACAAAACGATAAAAAGCGCATGTGCATTAAAAACACACCAAACGGACTCGTTTGTTGACAGATATGAATCAGTCTCTCTCATGTGGTTATTGATAAAACGTAAAGAGTGGATCTATAGTCCATGTGTTTTCTAAAAGCTTCTTCATGCTTTATAACGTGTTTATAAGCCGTTAATGAACTCGTTACGACTGCAGCACTGACTCTTTGATCCGGTGAGTCTGTCTGAACCAACAAACACAGTCAACGTGCCCCACATGGGCTGGACGCCACGCAGCCCGCCTGCGCACACTGTAAAGTGTGTGTGTGTGTGTGTGTGTGTGTGTGTGTGTGTGGTAAAATGCTTCCTCTCTGTTGATTATGAGCCAGAAATTGCTTTGTTGCGATTCAAATGGCCGGACTTTTCCCATCCTGCACTGATGGAGTCTATTTTTAAAGGCCCCTCTTCCGCTCTCCTCTTAAAAACTTCCGCTGGGGTCGGCAACAAGAGGCTGTCGGGGCAACTCCTCCCTGTTAGCGGGCCAATTAATCAAAGATGGAGGCGGCTCCCGCTGGGAGCAGTAAGGCCCAGCACCTGTTCTCCTCACACTGTGTTAAAGCAGCTCGGCCTCGTGGTCAGGCCTCACCCCCCCCCACCCCACCCCCACCCCCAGGGGGGGACGGTGTGACACATGCAAGCTAATTAACAGTAACAGAAATGCAAACTTCATGAGTAAACGAATGTCAAACATGGATTACACATAACAGTTTTCTGTGGCTCAGGTTAATTAGCTGCCCAGGCATTTTGCATTGGGTTGACTCGAAAAGCACTTAAGTCTAATGATTTTTGCTACCAAAACACACAAATAAAATACAGATGCAGACCAGTGTTTCAGTTAAAATTCTCACTCTCGTCTTTTATTGCCTTCACTTCTGTTTACAAGAACTTGCCCTGAGCTTCAGTGTTTGTGTGGTAGGATGGTACAACACTTCAGAACGCAGAAATAAAGACTGGTTAAACAGCTTTTACAACTTTTGGGAATAAACCATTTTTCACACTCAGCTTGATGTAGCCCGAGTTGGAGAACTGAACCCAGATCCTAGTCACCATGTCAGTCTTCTCTCCATCTTGAGACAAATGAACATACAAATGAAGCGGGCATTTCACTGCAGTTGTGTCCTTTTGACAACTTTACCCTCTTTGTCAACAGCAAAGTTGTAATTTTTGGGATTATCCAAAGCATCGTCAATTCGTTGATCCAGGTTTTCCAAGGTGATAAAGTTCTTTGCGTCCTCCTGTAAAGACGTGGAGCAGTTTTACCTTTTTATCATGTTCAGCCTGCGTTATATATTTTCTCCATTGTTTTTTTAATTACTTGCTACAAAAACAAACGTTTAAGTCAAGAGCGGGAGAAATTGCCACCTGCAGCTGCAGAATCTCTTCCTCTTTTTGTCTGATTAGCTCCTGCCGTTCCTGTTCACGTTGAAGGACAGCTTCTATCTTCTTGCGCCCAGCTTCTTCCTTTTCTTTCTGCACTCTTGCCAATCTAAAACAGAATAGTGCAATCAAAAGACTCAGCAAGAGATTAAATTCTAGCTGATGTTACAGGTGGTGTGCAAAAACATGTTCAAGAGTGGTGTTTGTTTTGTTATTCAGTGGATTTTAAAGGTCCACTGACATGATTTTTTTACTATTCATAAAATTGCTCAAAATATATATTTTAACATTTGAATATGTTCGTTTTTGCAAACAAAATGATAAATCACTTTAATTTTGCTTTAAAAGTGATTTTGAACTTCAAGCCGTGTTTAATCATGGGAAAACCGATTACACGCGAATGCACCATCTGTGACGTAGTGTGCAGAGTGTGAGGCAGAGGGCTCTGGTCTCTTTAATAGCGGACAATTTAAAACACGACAAATTTAGCAATCTATGTGAAGATTTGAGCTATTTGTCTTCATTTTGGGAAGCAGAAAATAGTTTGGGTGATGGAACAAGAAACAACAGGATCTAATTTAGGTCTGATGCTGTATCAGACTTACCTTCATGTGGAGCTGCTCACACGCGCGCACTGTGACAAGCCCAGAGCTCTGCCTCACACTCTGCACACTACGTCACAGATGGTGCGTTCGCGTGTAATCGGTTTTCCCATGATTAAACACGGCTTGAAGTTCAAAATCACTTTTAAAGCAAAATTAAAGTGATTTATCATTTTGTTTGCAAAAACGAACATATTTAAATGTTAAAATATATATATTTTGAGCAATTTTATGAATAGTAAACAAATCATGTCAGTGGATCTTTAGCTGCTCTACATGGCAGCATTTAACATTGTATTCAAGAGCAAACAGTTGTTGTCCTTTTTAATGTTTTTAACAAACCATATTTTTTAGCGTACATCTTAGATCCTTTTTTTTAAATTACAGGTAGTCCCCGACTTACGAGCGAGTTCCGTCC
>JBBPBX010098741.1:0-12640 GCA_038048925.1 Garcialebias charrua | reverse complement strand
GTAACTTTCAGGTTGTATGGCCTTGTCTCCTTGAATGCGCATTTATGTTCTCTTTGTTCTCTATCTTTCTTTCTTTCTCTCTCTGTCTTCTCATATGAGATCATATATATATATATATAGCTTATAAAATATAACAAATGTATTCTGTGACTTTTAAACTTATCATTAATTAAACTGGTTTGGAACTTTAAGTGAGCGTCTGTCGTGTTTAAGTGTATCTCTCCTTTTTGATCCAATGAGTGAACCAAATAACGAACTCTGGGGCGAATAAAGAGAAAAGCCAACAAAAATGGAGGTTCCACCGAGATTGGTTGCACGCGCGGACAGGAAAGGATGAGCCGGAGTCCAGAGCACTGATCAGTGACCGCGGTCTACACAACAATGAGGTAAGCAGATTACCTGTTTCAACAAAAATCTGAAATTGGACATTAATAGGCAAATTTTAGCTCAGTGTATTGGACTCAGTAAGATAAGGAAATAAGACAAGTATACGTATACGTGAAGTAAATAATAATACCCAAGTCCCAGGTAAAAACACGCAATGGTCAAGCCTCCCAAATGCCGACGGGCGTTTGGAACAGAGGGGTCGGGGTTTTAGAATAAATAAATAATTTATTCGCCGCTGACCCTGTAACTCTGAGACCAAGTTTAACTGTAAACTTACTAGAGTGGTGACTAGTTTAAAACAGTGACAATTTAGACTTACTTATAATTCGAGATTAAATAAGTAAGGGCGGGACTGGGGGTGAGGAATTGAGGAAAACGCGCTGACTTTCGCTGATAAAATAATCCGAGAGTTCCACCTGGACCAGTTAAAAATAGAATAAAATTAGTCACAGAATACTAAATCCTTTTTTATGTTCTAAAATAATGGTTTCCTGCCATGTCACGTCAGCTTGCCTGCCTCACCTGGGTGACTTGTCTCTGCTCTCCAAACTGCACGTGGCTTTCTCTCTCTGCAGCGCTGTGCTGCTCTGGACCAGTGGCGGAGCTAGACTTTTATTGCTGGGGGGACCGAGAGGGGGCCAAAGCTATAAGTGGTCCACTTACTACGGCACAGTGGGAAAAATGGATTTATCCCAATTTTTTTGGGGGGGATTTGTAGACGCTATGAAATTTTGAAACAACATATTTTTCCCTTAAAATGATACAGGCTCTCAGTTTAAATTTTTGATCTGTGATCTAAATATTTTTAAGTTTAGAAACCAAGTGGTTTTCTAAACAGCTTTAGTGTTTGACTTTGTCCACACTCATAAAATACACAATGAAGTACCCAAAAAATAAAAAATAATAATAATATATATATATATATATATATACACCGGTAAACTTAAAATGGTACATATCGCCCCTTGCTGCTTTGAGCATGTAACAGTCACAAGACTACATTGAAATAAGAAATATAAAATGATAAAAATACATTTCTGTGTTTATTTCATTTTCTATCCAAGACACTATGATAAGAATGACTATATATTTAATATAGGCAGATACAGAGTACAGTACAGTATCTCTGTTTACAATTCTGGTTGGTGGTGTGCCTCGTGATTTTTTTTTTTCAATGAAAACACTGTGCCTTGGCTCCAAAAAGGTTGAAAAACACTGGTCTAATGAAAATAAACAGTTTAAGTTAATTAGAATGATTTTTTTTTTAAAATATAGTTTTGCTAAATTAGGCTGAAAAGTTGGATTAAAAATGTAGAATTAGCTGAAAAAGCTGAAACAGGCTATATATATATTTTTTTTTATTTTATAGACGTTTTAATAAGATATAACACCGCTGCGACTGTTGCTCGCTGCTCTCAAGAGCCTCTCAGCTTCTGCCCAGAGAGAAGCAAGAGCCGCGCGGCTTCTCTCGTCTTCTCCCTCTGCGGTTACCTTTGAAGTTCTGTTCGTTGACTCAGGGCTCGGTTCTGTCCAGCGTGGAGCACGGGGCACGCGTGCTCAGAGCTCTGCTGTGCGGCTACCTTTCTGAACTCCTGACCCACGGGGAGAGAAAAAGAGAGGGGCAGATCTTCCCGGAGCTTTTGCTAAAAATCTGCTATGAATCATGCGTTATTTCTCTACAATATAAATAAACGCTACTGTATTATTTTTAAATAAACAAATAAATAATGGCGATGCAATTTGAAAACAGGGTGAGTCATGGACTTTAAAGAATTCAAAAACAGAAGGAGGAAAATAATGATTACTGTATTTCTCAGCCTGTATGACATAATTATGGATTATTATTGTTTCTTTTTTTTTCCTTAAACTTTTCACAAGCTATCTGAGGATTAAATAATAGGCGCTGAGGTTAGAACAAGGTTTTATTTGGATACAGCAGTTAAATGGAGTGCTAAACGAAGTCTTCACCTCCTCAGTAGCTGGTGTGGGTTTCCTAAAACACAGAATAAACATTACATTAAATTGGTTTACACTTCTCCATTATAACAGGATTAGATAATTTTCTACAGCGTGAATGTGGGTGAAATGAAAAAATTAGAACTTCAGCTCAGCTCTGAAAGGGGTCTGGTTTTAACCAGGCTAGAAGGCCTCAGGACGGGTAACAGTTTTTTGAATAAACAAATAAAATATTCGCGGATAGTTCGAGATAAATTAATGAGGGCCGAATGAACCTTCACAGTTGGAAGGATTGATAAAAAAGGATTATGACATTCTATCTCAATAATTTTAGGTTATAACGCTTAGACAAACGGGAAAGTGGAAAATTGCAGTGAACCTCCCGTTAGCATAGCATAGACTGTCTAACAGCGGACATTTTATAACTTTGTAACGGTAGACAGCTCACATCGGATTCGCTAACAAAGCGTACAGTGGCGCGTCGTTTAGATAAACAATATCGACTTTAAATAATCCAAATTTAGTTTTTGTAGACGAACTTAGCAGCTAACAGCAAAGCTAACGAGCCACTAGGTTCGACGTGGTTTACGAGACGTAGTCTTATAATTTGTGTATAGGACGTGAGGATGTAGAACCGAACGTATTATACTTGTATTTCCCAATATAAGAAGCAGAGAAAGTGGATTACCAATTTGGAAGACGTACTTTTGTGAATAGATCCAGTGAATGTCCACGTCGTCTTGTTGTGAGCGTCGACCCGAAGAGGGTTGCCAGATCGCTAGACAAAAGAAGCGATCAGCTCCTTCAAAACAAGCACAACTAAGCGACTCAATGTCCACGAGAAGCGAAAATAAAAACCCGCCACAAGCGGCTGATCAAATTTGAAAGCGGCTCCAGGGAAAACAAGCCCAATTCCGCTGGAAATAAGCAGAGTTGGCAACTATGGAAAAGACAGTCGTTTCCTGTACAGCCTGAGCAGGGTTGCCAGGTGAGAAATGTAGGATTATCGTACACCCATCATAAACAAAATAAGTATGCTCGATAGTCACTCTATTGTTGAATACTGTAGCGTTTAACAGGCACTCACAGCTTTGTGGCGTCAGTACTGGGGGGAACCATAGACAATACGCATTATTGTCTGGTGGTAATTAATGACCTCTACAGAAAGTCTTCTGTCACATTTAGAAAAGCAGGATTAGCTGGAATTCCAAGACGCCTTCAGGGTTCACAAAAAAACTCCGACAGACAGTTGCGACAGGCTGATGAAAACCGATCACAACTACACGTTTACAGAATGGCGAAATTATTGTATTTTTGGCCTTTGTCGGGATTATTGATCGTACAGAGGGCAAAATTATCGTACAAATACGAAAATTATCGTACAGCTGGCAACATTGAGCCTGAGTATAATGGAGACCCCTGATGGACGAAAAAAGGTACTGCAGACAGGAGCATAATAATTTCTAGAAAAAACCAAAAACAGGTCGGAGTCACTTTATTTTTTAATTTAGTCATCCAGTTGGGTTATTCGTTCTGAAACATTTAATAAAAGTAAAGGGATGCAGGTACAGAGTTTAATAACTGTTTGGAGTCAGATGAATAAAAGAAGAGGACAGATTGGGGTTTGAAGAATAAATAATAATAATAATAATAGTAATGAATTCAATTTATAACGCACTTTTCATTAATGGAAATCTCAAAGTGCTAAGGAGGGAGTAGCCCTCACAGACAGGTCTTAAATGAATACATATTTATAGATGTGGAAAATGGATTTAAAATTCATTCATTTCTAAATTTTGATGCACTTTTAACATGCAGGAAAGGGTTTTAACAGAACTGCTTTTTTGTATGTCCAGAAGCCCAGATTTAGTTGTTTTTTTTTAGATTTCTCTACATGGATTATGGAGCATGCATCAGGGTATTTAACAAAACAGTTTGTTGAATAAATGTTTTAAAACGTGCAATCACTGATCAGTTCTCTAATATGTAATGCACTTAAATGTTAAACTGAGTAAAAATGTGAAAGGACAATTAATTTAATGTTAATATCTATATAATGTATTTATTCTTTGCACTAATACAAAGACAAAAAGTGGACCTTTAGAATGAGTATTCTGGTCGGACCCCCTTGAGATCAGATTAAGCTGTATGCGGCCCCCAGATCAAAATGAGTTTGACACCCCTGGACTAATACGTAGTTATATACCTGGAACAACAGGCCAAAATGAACGAGCCCATATTTTTACTTTGAATAAATGAGCCACTGAGCTTAATAATTTCAAATTGACAATTTAGGAGGGCATCTAGCTGTGCGGTTTAGACGTGAAAATATACATAATACATAAATAAATCCAACAAGAAGGCAGATCTTAGAAGGCTCAAGGAATTGGCTAATTATCATAGACTGTATACTAGCAAGGGGGTCTTAGGAAATAGTAAATTATATTTTCTAAAATAAAAATAGGCTACAGTATTTTTTGGTTTCAGGGTAAATTGATTATTTCACTTTTAGGTAAACTAATGTTTTGGATCTGTTGTGCAGATCAGATTAAAAGATGCCTCCGTCGAAGGATCCATAATAGAGCTTGTTAACAGAAAATTAATTTGATCCTGGTCTGTTAATGATTTTTTAATTTTTTAATTTTTTAAATAGCCTCATTGAACAATGTTGATGGAACAAGAGTGAGTCTTATGAATCCCACCTCATCTATACAGAACACATAATGGTAAATATGCATTAAGATAGGCCTCTGTCAAAACACATGCAGCATCTGACTTTTGAATCTCAGCTACTGTGGTTATTGATCAGATCGGATCAGATTTAATATGAAGGTGTGTCCAGAAACTGACTCACTGTGACTTCACTGGGAAGAACAATAACATGGCTGGATTCATATGCAACCTTGCTCAAGAACTTTGAGGGGCATACGCAAGGAACGACTGAAAACAACAAAGGCACCGAAAGAACAAAAGACTGTCCACAAAAACTTTCAGCCGAGCAGAGGCAAAGACTTTCTCAAAGAACTGTCAAAACATGGTCATCAGACAGAAATGGCCAGAACATACGGTCCGGATTTGGGGGGATCCTGACGAGAATCAGAACCCAGTGAACGTCTCACTGGGGGCTGGAACAAGAGAAAGCTGAACATGTTCTCCAAACAGACAAGAGAATAAATGGTCCTGAAGTCACTCACACCAGCAAAGGCCGCACCCCATATTGATCTGTGAGGATCTGTCGTTGATCTTAGTAGCCGGGATCAAAACTACAGTTGCTATGATAAATTTTTTAATGAAACACATAGGCGACATTTGGGGCCTGCCAGCGCGGGCTTCATGATTTTTAGTTATACTGTGCTCAGGTGGATCTGACGACTTGCCTTTTCTGGTTCCTGTAACTCTGTGGTGAAGCTTAAGGAAAGCAAGGGAAATGATCCCAGCTCCTGACCCCAAAACGTGTTAACTTTTATATTTTTGTTTTTGCAATTATCCTTGGCGGAGTGCATGTTGGGATTCTGATGTGTCACAAGGGGTACATTTTGGTAAATGATTATAATTTTAAAGAAAATGAGATGATATCGTAGATTACTGTTAGCTATATGGTTGTGAAAACCAAATTACTGGTGGCAATAGGCAGAGGTTTAGGAAACATCTGACACTAGTGCTAAGGTTAAAGGATGGTAAATTTAGACACAATTTCCAATTTATTAACCAAATAACTTTGGCATAATTGAAACAAGGTAGAGTTTTGTTTCAAAAGGGGGTTAAGAGGTTGACAGATGTTTCTAAAAATAGAAAGGTTGAAATTGGTCCCTAGAAATAACTAGATTGTAAATGTTTCCTAGAAACAACTAGGCCGAAAATGTTCCTAGAAATAACTAATTAACTAAAAGATGGTAAATACATTTTAGTATACAAAGAATAATAAGGATAACTGATAAATTGGCGTTATAAACAAAGTTCACTTGCGTTGATATTGAGGCGGCATCAGTCTTGAACGTTTTTTAATCATGTCATGGAGGAAGGAGTATTGATGCAAGCATATTTCAAATGAGCAATTAACAACACTGTTCTTTTTTCCTCTGTGAAAGTGTGTGTGAAGCAGGAGGGGGACGCCCCTTGGAAATGTTTCCTGGCCTGCAGGCTCGAACCACTCAAACCTGAAGTGGACTTGATCAGAGGAGGTTTAGAAATATGATGGTTCTGTAGATTTATAGCAATTGACTTGACTAGACGACATGTGACTTATTGACTTAGGGAAAATGTGTATAGAACCACAGGTGTACAATGTTTTGTGAATTATGCTCTGCCGCCGCTTGCTATGTTATTTTTTTAATTATGCTCTGCCGCCGCTTGTGATGTTATTGTTATGTGTGTGATTTCTGCTATAAGCTGAGTGAAAAGGTACAGTATTTTTTGTAAGTATGAACCGCCTCAAAACTACTCATAATTAACCCTAATGAAGATTAAGCCTCTTTCAAACCTAACTAACATGCATGATTCATTCTTTGTACTACTGATTTATAATTGATTGGGTGTTGTTTGCTGTGGCACATTCTGTTTATGATAGGTGGTACCTGGAAATGTTCCAGCTGAGGGGGTAAGGATGGAACTCTATTTTTGTTTTATTGCACATTTCCGGGTACAAATTTTAATATAACATTGGAGAAATTGGCTTACGTTTTAGAATCTGACTTATCAGCACCATTGTGAGTGGGTTTATGGATAGACAATAGAGAGTAATTTAACTCATATGGATTTACCCACGTTTGGGCCTTCTCTTAGATGAGTGAATTGGGTTAAACCAAGAAGGCCCTGTTGTAGTCTAACGAGTCGAAAGTTTGTGGTTTAGATTTTCTCAACAGATTTTACAGGAGGCAAGACCAGATAGCCCTGGTCAAGTACGGACCCGTGTGGGGTAGCTGAACGTACACCACAGGCAGTGCGTGTCAATGCCAGGGGATCCACACGGTTCAGTGTGCTCCAGCCCGTGAACCAGGAAGGAGCTAAGAGGATCGAGCAGGACAACAAGAAGAGCTCGCATTCGAACTCTTGTGCCTTTGTAGACCAAAGTAGCCGAGTAAAGTTGCGTGCGGGCCCAGAAGGACTCTGTTTTATGGGGCCACTCGGTGCTAGGAATATCCACACATAGAACAGACACCTAGAACGATAAAAACATTACATATTAGAGTTTCACATAACACGAAGAAAACTCGGGGACATAGGAGGACATTCCCGAGCAACCTAGGGGAATGCCCCTGAGTACGTGTGGCACATTCAAAAAGTATATTAATGTTTCTGTGATGGTGATATAAATCTTGTGTTCTTTCTCTATTTTTGTGTGTTCAAGGGAGACAACTGCCTTGCTGCTGGAGGAGGAACTTGGGAACTGAAGGTTCATAATTCTGCAATATCCTAAGCGCTTACTATTATTATCGTTCATAGTTTGCATATATTTCCTTATATTCTACAATTTGCATATTAATGAATTCATTCGGGTCTGGACGACCCACTGGACGATTGGCTGATAAAAGATCTCCGGTCCCTGAAAACAGGTGTTTGTATCTATAATGTTATCATTGGCTATTTTCTTAGGCATACTTATAACTTGCGGGTGCTGCTACGTGCATTGTTTAAGGTCTTTGACGGTTAGACTTATCACGTCCACCTTGGAAAAAGGGATCTTGAAGTGATGCGACAACTGCTTTTGTTAAAAAACTATAACTTGGAGGATTTTGAAAAAACTGATTGAATATTGTGTATATATGCGTTTAGCTGCGTTATTAGGTGTGTGATTTTATTTCTTTTTGGGATGGACCTCAGGAATTGAGGTCCAAAGGGGGTTTGTTGTGAAATAAAATATTTTATTCTTCGTGTTTTTATTCCACCAGAAGGGGTTTTCAAATGATGCAGTTTGTGTCCTCTCTGTCTGTCTGTCAGTTTTATGACTTTGCAGATATTTGGCTTGGGAGAAGTCCACCTAAAGCCATTCTCTGGTTCTGCAGGTTTGCTCAGTCAGGGAGTGTCAGAACAAGCCCTAATCTATGTGTGTCTTTGGTGTGGTTTGGTGTCCAGTTGCACTGATTGGTCACTTGGTGGTCTACTAGTGTGTGTGTAATTTGTGGGTGCTCAGCATTGTTGTATATTTAGTTTTGGAAACCAGAGTAAGCTGAAACCCCCTGAGGCCTGGGTAAACCAGAACAGGAGCTTTCTGGCAGTGGGGTAGGACAAGAAAACAAAGCAAAACTGCTCTTATTGGTTAAGGCAGGAAACACCCTACAAGAAAACAAAGCAAAACTGCTCTTATTGGTTAAGGCAGGAAACACCCTACAAGAAAACAAAGCAAAACTTCTCTTATTGGTTGAGAGTAGGAAACACCCCACAGAAAGAGTATAAAAGTATAGGTTTCCCCTCCTCCATCAGACAACGCAGGAAGAAGCCACGAGGGAGTAACTTTCAGGTTGTATGGCCTTGTCTCCTTGAATGTGCATTCATGTTCTCTTTGTTCTCTATCTTTCTTTCTTTCTCTCTCTGTCTTCTCATATGAGATCATATATATATATAGCTTATAAAATATAACAAATGTATTCTGTGACTTTTAAACTTATGATAAATTAAACTGGTTTGGAACTTTAAGTGAGCGTCTGTCGTGTTTAAGTGTATCTCTCCTTTTTGATCCAAAGTGAAACCAAAATAACGAATTCGGGGCGAATAAGAATCAAAGCCAACAATAGACAACGATTTCTCCGGTCGATTTTTGACTGGACCAATCAGAGAACAGAAGGCGGAGTTTTGTTAGTTTAGCCTGGCGAGGTCCAGGCTATCAGATAAATAGCTCAGAAACCACTCGGTGGATATTTTTTCTGCTACCAGTGTGTAATTATATGGCTCTAATTTACTGACTGTTGGCCTAGATGAAACATTTGAGATAAAATTCGATTTTTTATCATTTATTTTCGTAGCGCACCCGAGGCTGTTTGGAAAATGTCAAACCGAAACTATTTAAATCCAGCAGATTTGACCATTTCGTGAATTGATTTAGGAACTGTTAAGCTCAGGAACACTTCTGATATAACGTCAGCTAAGAAATATATTTTTTCTCAGCAAAGAAATAATAGTTTTTTACCTTGTTTTCATGAAAATTCCTTCGTGGCGGCAGCCATTTTAACTGACGACGTCAGTCGACGTCGTTCAAAACTCCGCCTTCTGTTCTCTGATTGGTCCGGTCAAAAATCGACCGGAGAAATTGTTGTCTATGGGAGAAATGCCAGACCCTAGTACAAAGTGAAGTGAAGGACAAGGTCTGGTTTTAACCAGGCTAGCCTTAAAATCAGTAAAAAGCTAGAATCTAAAAATAACCAAAAGCGAAAGTAGGTTATACAAACACTGTCAAATCTAAAAGTAGCAAAATGCTAACTAGAATCTAAAACTAGCATAGGGGTAGCTTAAAGGACAACACCCACCATGACACTAACAATTCACCATATTGGACAATTACTGTAATTTATTATTAGGTCTATTTTCATTTTTGCATTTGGGCCAGGCGAGGGTTAAAAAAACAAACAAAAAAACAACCCACTCCCGAATGAATCCGGAAACCTGGCCGAAGAGTCCCGAAGGGTCATGTGACTTTTGTTACATCGATCTCCACCCAGAAGGCAGAAGGTAGGAGTGAGTTTCCATGGAGGTTTATGAGAGAGATGGGAGTTAAAACTGCATATTTCCTGGTGCATTTGTGTGTATATGGACCAGCGCTCTGATTTTATTTATTATTTATTTTATAACACCACTGCTGACGTTGCTGCTCTCATTCATTCTGCCCAGAGGAGCGAGCCGCGAGCCGCGCGCGTCTCTGGCTCCTCGTTCCGCTGGTTCCTCGTTCCTTTGAAGTTCCTCGTGCCGGTGTAATTTGCTCCCTCGAGTGTATGTATTTGCTCTCGTCAGCCTTGTTGCGGGGAGCACGGGGGGAGCACGCGCGCAGAGCTCAGCTGCGCGGCTGCCTTTCTGGTCACGGGGGGAGAGAATAAAAAGCCGATGCGGAAATGAATGAATTTGTCGCGATCAAACGAATTAAACTAGTATGTCTAAGTGGATGCTCGCTCAGAATATGATAGACATGAGTGAGCGACAGCAGGATTAATCAACACAGGCAGCTTTAGGGAATATTTAAAAATGCTTCGCTTTTTCTTTTCCTCGCTCGCCTGTAACTCCAAGGCGTCACTTTGGTGACGTGAATGCCCATGTGAATGCCCATATATGGAGAGGGGCAGATTTTCCCGGAGCTGCATGCTAAAATCTGCTATAAATCATGAAATAACACATTTAGCGTTATTTCTCCACAATATAAGTAAACGCTCCTGTATTATTTTTAAATAAACTAATAAATATTAATGGCGATGCAATTTGAAAACATGGTGGGTGTTGGACTGGTATTGTGACATGATGTTGGAAATTTGCATATTTGTCACAACATATATATCTTATATCATTCAGCTATGTTCGTTTTTGCAAAATAAATTATAAATATATTAAAATTTCATTACAAGTTATGGGAATTTTTTCGCTGTGATACGTCACTGGAAATCAGAGAATTTCCGCATACGTCATCAGTGACGTGACAATGGGAAAGGCACTGCTCCAACGCGCATGTAAATAATATTGGCGGAGCATGTCGAATCAGACGAGTGCAGCATTTCTAGTGTTGATCGTCCAAAACTCTCATTAATAAACCCTCCCTGAATAAATAAACTTACTGATGTTACTTGATCGCGCAGACATCATTTAAAAATACATAACAAGCAACGTGTGTGTGCTACCGAATTTCTGTCGGCTAGTTTGTTAGCAGCGAACAAACACAACTTATTGTTAGCACTTGAATGTATTGAAGCAATCGAAGGGTTATTATTCATCCAATACAGTTATTGGACCCTCGATCAATGGAAAAGTGATTTAGACACGGTTTATTTCATGCACCGTAGCTAAGTGAGGATAGCTTCTCCTGTGGTTCTTTGTTCTTGGGCTAAGCTAACAGCGAGGCCCGATCGCGTTTGAGATTTATCATTTTAAGACAGTAAATCATCCAAAACTCTCATTAATAAACCCTCCATGAATAAAAAAACATACTGATGTTACCTGATCGCGCAGACATAATTTAAAAATACATTACTAGCTACGTGTGTGTGCTACCGAATTTCTGTCGGCTATTTTTTTTAGCATCGAACATAAAGAATCTGCCGTGATAATTGGCTTTATACACTCACAGTGAATAAAGTAAAACAACATGAACTCACGTAAAATATATAGTTTATCATCTAAAACACTATACACCTCCGATTATGTTTACACAAAGACTTACTTGTTTTCGTGTGAGTTTTACGATTGTAGCTGCTTGGCGTTGTTTAGATGTGGTAGCTGTGGCACTTTCTTCTGTAGATTTTATTTTTAAAATAGTAGGAATAGCATCCGGTTTTAAAAGTCTTCTCCATCTTACTGGTAATCCTAAAGATTTTTGTAAACCAGGTGTTTCCTGAAAACAATCGGCAGTAAAATGGTCGCTGCAGACATACGATTCTTAAGTAGGACACCATTGGTCCCTCGTTCTCTGTACTTGTCTTGTCCATTCTTGGTGAAGTTTCTCATCTTTTGGAAATTTGTGAAGGCTCACTTGTTCACTAGCGATATTAGAACACCCAAATGTGCTACAACGTGACGGCATTTTTCAAGTTACACAAAAAAAAGAGGCGATCTTTCAGACAATGAATCTGTATGGCAAGCAGTTACCACACCAGACAAACGGGCAAGGCACGGCCTTCTGCCCGTCGTCACGTCACTGATGACGTATGCGGAAATTCTCTGATTTCCAGTGACGTTACACAGGGAAAAAATTACCATAACTTGGAATGCAATTTTAATATATTTATAATTTATTTTGCAAAAACGAACATAGCTGAATGATATAAGATCTATATGTTGTGACAGATATGCAGATTTCCAACATCATGTCACAATACCTTTAAAGTAGCCAAAGGTTACCTCTAGTAAAATGGTGTCTTAAAACATTAAAAGGCTAGTTAGAACCTAAAAATAATGAAAGGCTAACTAGAATCTAATACAAACAAAGGGGTAATTAAAAGTAGCAAAAGTCTATAACATAAGCAAAAAATAGAACTAGTGTGCAAAAATACTGATGTTTTGAAAGAAAAGAAGAAATATTGCTGTATTTATATTTACATATGCAAATAATGCTTTTATTATTTAAAAGTCACACAAAATAAACATTATAGCACCTAAATCCTGTATG
>JBBPBX010098740.1:0-12640 GCA_038048925.1 Garcialebias charrua | reverse complement strand
TTTATATTTATTACTACTGTTTACATTTATTACTACGGTTTACATTTATTAATAGTGTTTACATTTATTACTATTGTTTACATTTATTACTACTGTTTATATTTATTACTACTGTTTACATTTATTACTACGGTTTACATTTATTAATAGTGTTTACATTTATTACTACTGTTTACATTACTACAGTTTACATTTATTACTACTGTTTACATGTATTACTATTGTTTACATTTATTACTACTGTTTACATTTATTACTATTGTTTACATTTATTACTACTGTTTACATTTATTACTACTGTTTACATTTACACTACTTTTTATATCTACACTACTGCTGATATATAAATATTTTTTTACTAGCCTTATTGCATTGTATGCCACTTTACCTCTATACCAATATCAACTACCTCATACATATACTGTGTACATAAACTTCATATGCTGCTTTGTCACTCTATTACAAATGTCAATGCCAGAACCTTCATTTTATTTTATAGATATACTTTTTACACTTTTATACTACTATGCAAAAACTCAGGACAGTATTACACTTTTATTATTTCATTTTATGCTTATGTTTATTAAATGTTTTAGTGTTTTCAGTGTTTGAGTGTTTAAATGGTTACTGTTGCACCGAGGGGCTGAGAGAAATGCAATTTCAATCCTGTGTATGTCCTGTACATATTGCAGTTCTGACAATAAAGTTGACTTTGACTTTGAAGGATGTTAGAAATGCAGCTGCCAGGAAAAAGACAAAGAGGAGATATATGGATGGAGTTAGAGAGGACATGGAGGTAGTTGGAGTGAGGACAGAGTGAGATGGAGGAGGATGACTTGCTGTGAAGACCCCTGAAGAGGGAAAAGTCAAAAGAAGAAGAAGAATGGAAATAACAAAAGTAAGAAGAAGAACATCCTGGTGTTTGACCCTGTTCTCTGGTCTGTACGTCCCCTCAGTACATGGCTCCTCTGTGGTCCCACCTCCCTCTCATCACGATGGCATCATGGCAGATCTATTTATTCCTGCTTCCGTAGACACTGAGCAGATCTTTAGCTCAGTGTCTGTAGAACTGACTGTTGGGTTTGCTATGATGAGTAACTGGACACATTCTACATGTGACTCACATGTAGAGGGATAGCAAGAGTGTATTCAAATCTGTCCTCTGGTTCAAGATATACTTTGTAACACTGCAGACGAACACACACACACAAACGCAGACAAAAACATGTCTTGGTGTTTCTTCTTCTTCAGCTGTGATAACGAGGCCTTTGTGTCTAATCTCACCAACAGTAACACACTGCTCGTCTTTAAAGTAACACTGGGCAGGAAACTGTGCGAGCCACACCAACTTCAAGAACAACCTGATTGTATGACGTCAGAGGACACACACTTCCTCTCAAGGCCAGTTTATTAACAATTACACAGTGTGTGTGTGTTCTTGTGTCACACTCTTAACTCAAACACACTCACACATGCAGGCCTGTAAGATGTCTGCTCCCAACACGAACACAAGACGTTTCTACACAAACTGACCGAGCAGGAATTAACTACCATCATCTCTCACGTACACAGGCAATGTTTGTGTGTGTGTGTGTGCGTGCGTGCGTGTGTGTGTGTGTGTGCCGGCTGTCACTTTCACTTGAAATAATGCATGTGCTCCAGAGAAGGCTACTTTGTGTGCTCCAGAGTGGCCTCGCAGCCAGGGCCAGCTGTGCGATCAAAATATAAATAAATTTAAAAAATAAAAACAGGATCCACAGCACTCTTGAGACAGACCCAGTTAATGGAACCCACTGGGACCACTAAATCCATTTCTATCCCCTGGTGTCATGAGAAAGAAAGCAGCACGAGTGTAAGGGGCTGAGGGTTAGAGCAGCAGTTTGTGAAACACAGAGCGATTTGTGCTGACGGAGCAACAATGACAGCAGCGTGTGATGGAAATAACAACCAACATGTATAATGCAGGACACTCTACCTTCCACTGGAGACAACACGCTGAACAACTCTGTCCCCCTTAAAGACTCGCTCACCACCCAGCCTCCTTCACTGCAGGTCATACTCATCACGACTAGACTGGACTGTTGCAATGGTTTGTTATCTGGATGTCCACAAACTTCATAAAAACTCTTCATTGAATCCAAAATGCTTCTGCCAGAGTCTTACTGAGAGCTGAGAGATCATCATCTCCAATTTTAGATTATCTCATTGGCTCCCTGTCAAATCCAGAATTGAATTCAAAATCTTATTTCTAACATACAAAGCTCTCAACATCCTAGCTCCATCTTATATTACAGATATTTTTGTTCTATATTTTCCTAACAGAGCATTTCACTCTCAGACGGCCGGTTTACTTGTGGTTCCTAGAGTTTCCAGAAGCAGAATGGGATGAAGATCTTTCAGTTCTCAGGCTCCTCTCTTGTGGAACCAACTTCCAGTTTCTGTCCATGAGGCTGACACATTGTCCAGTTTGAAGACTCGGCTTAATGCCGGGTACCCACCTAAATTGTCAGAACGCTCCTGCCGCCCCCTTTTGGCCGCTTGTCACGGTCACACTGGGAGACACTGAGACGCATCTGATGACGCGCACTGGGGGGAGGCAGAGGGTCAGTTGTTGTGTTTTCATGCTGCTGGCAGATAAAATCAGCAGCACGTGACCCCCGTTCCTACTGGAGTGGGTTTTCTACGAGCCAAACTGCATCTCAGACAGTCTTTGTTGAGATTAAAACGTGTTTTTTATGTTTGGGGTGATCGTACGCTGGAGCGAACAGCAGAAACTGTAAAAATGTCAAGTTTCTTACCGGAGTCTGGTTCCAATTCATGGAGGCTCGATGGGGTGAGTTTAAAAAGTCCAAAAAAAGTCCCATTGTCGTTGTGTAATCACATAGCAGAGGCTCTTCCGATTGGTTGTTGCGATGCGTCGAGCAACGTCGAGCCGCAAAATATCAACTTTTCGATCCGACGCGGGTCAACGCGTAGGTTGCTTCGGACGCGCGCGTGTGTGGAAAGGAACTGCCGCGTGCCGCCGCTTCAAACACTCAAAACGCAGCGCTTCACGATACGCCGCGCCTCGACGCGTCTCCACATAGACTTTGCATGTAAACCGGCTGCTTCCGCCGCCCGACATGGGTCCATTGGGTAACCGGCATTAGACTCTTCTTTTTGATAAATCCTATAGTTCTGGTTGGCTTGGGTTTCCTGAATTATCTCTCGTTATGCTGCTATAGGTTTAGACTGCTGGAGGACAAACTGACCACATTTCCTCTCTCTGCTGTTGTCTTTTCTTACTCTGCTCAACCTGTTTGTATTTGTAATTACTGTATTTCTATCTTAACATGGTTTTTTTTGTCTTTCCTCATATAGAACAGTCATGTAAATATGATCATTAAATCCTGTTTTTTCCAGCTGAGGCGACTGTCTAAACTGAAGACCATATTGTCCAAAAATAACCTGGAGACAGTAATACACATTTATTACATCTAGGCTTGATTACTGCAATTCACCATTGCATGATTACAACTGGTCCAGAACACAGCAGCCCGAGTTTTAACCAGTACAGGCAAAAGAGAGCACATTACACCAGTCTTGACCTCCCTGTACTGGTTCATCTTTGAATCCAGTTCAAAATTCTCCTGTATGTCTACAAATCACTGAACAGTCTCGCCCCCTCCCCACCTCTCTGATTTGCTACAGCCACATGTCCCACTACGTTCTCTGAGGTCAGCGGACCAGTTACTTTTCACAGTTCCAGGAACTTGTCTTAAACGTAGAGGTGACAGGGCCTTCTCTGTAGCAGGACCAAGACTCTGGAACGAGTTACCTCTGCTCGTGGGACAGGCCCCTCCCTCTCGGTTTTCAAATCGCATTTAAAGACCCACTACTATTCTGTTACTTTCAACACCAGATGATCTGTGTTTGGTCGTTATATTTATTATCTGCAATGATTTTATTTATTTTTTTATTTTTTTACTTCATTTTGTATGTTGCCTATGTGTTGCCTGTTGTTTGTTTGTTTGTTTGTTTGTTTGTACAGCACTTTGGTTGGCCTTGTTGCTGTTTTAAGTGCTCTATAAATAAAATGGTATGGTATAGAAAGTACATCTGGACCAGTTATTTTGTGTTGGTTTGTTTCTCCTTCCTGTCCTCTCAAACCCAGCTGGTCCAAGAAGATGGCCACTTGTCCTGCTGGAGGTTTCATCCTGTCAAAATGAGTTTTTCCTTTCCACTGTCTCCTTTGTGCTTGTTCAGGATGGGAGACTGTGATGAAGTGAAGATTCAACACAATCTGCTGCTTCCTTAGATAGAGATATTTTACCAATTGGATTTTATGATGTTTTTGTTCAGTGCC
Organism: Garcialebias charrua; assembly: GCA_038048925.1. Taxonomy (NCBI): domain Eukaryota; kingdom Metazoa; phylum Chordata; class Actinopteri; order Cyprinodontiformes; family Rivulidae; genus Garcialebias; species Garcialebias charrua. The sequence continues at coordinate 8,295 of JBBPBX010098740.1, read as the reverse complement.
CCGAGACAACTGCTGTTGTGACTTGATGCTATAGAAGTACAGCAGTCTACAGTATATGTACAGTATACATGTATATTTAACAGAACAGCGATTAACAGAGGAGGAAGTTTCTCCTGCAGTGTGGGCAGGTGCAGCAGTTGCTAAATAACTTAAAATAATTTATTTTCAATAAAAAATCTATGCCGATTGTGCGGCAGCTCATCCATCAATCAGCCAATTGTGTGTCATGTCCAATCTTATTTTTGAAAAACCGTGATAGAGCGAGTTATAATTATCATTATCATTAATAATTGAATTGATCTGCTATACTCACTGATGTAAAGTCACGTTAAATGACCATTCAGACAGCGCTCACTGTGGAAAACATCACATATGCATTTGATTTAGTTCCACATATGAAAAAGACCTGGGTCAGATTAAAAATAAATAAATCACATTGATCACATGATCACATGCAGAATGTATTGAAAACATCTGATATCGGTCACTTTATGAGCAAAAGAATTAAAATTAAAAATGGGATTTGAGCTGCAGTTGCCTGCAGTGTAAATGAAGCCAAAGAGGTTCTGCTGAGAGTTCATTCCTGGTGATAGTTCCAGATGTTCATGTGCTCAGTGGGTCCCCGGGGTGACAGGGATCACTTTGTCCAAACGTTCAAAGAATAAATCAGGAGTGAGGAGGACAGAAGTCAAGAAACAAGAAACTCTGAGCTCAAACTATCCTCAGAGCAACTAATCTGCAGCACGTCCTGTATTTATGTACCGTTTACAAACAGATCCTTCACCTCCCCCATCCCATCATCCTCCTCTGTCCCACCAACCCTCTGCACCCCTTCTACCCATCAGCCCTCTCTGCAGTCGCTCTTCTCTCCTCCTTCCTGGAGCTTCAGCTGCAACATCCTTTGTCCACCGTCTCTCCTCTGCACGTCCCAACTGTCTCTGGTTCATGTGTCTGTCTGCAAACCTGGGCTGTCCCTGATGGACTTGATGTCCCTGATGGACTTGATGTCCCTGATGGACTTGATGTCCCTGATGGACTTGATGTCCCTGATGGACTTGATGTCCCTGATGGACTTGATGTCCCTGATGGACTTACAGGACCTGAAATGAGTCACATCTCATTTCAGCAGGTCTCATGTACCATCTTGTAACTCTTCGAGCTCTCCCCTGACATGCGTCTCCATCCACCCTCCACTTTAAGAACCTCCTGGCAGCTTTGTTACTCCAGTGTCCCTCTCGTTTACACACGTGGATGCTGTTTCACTTCTACTGACCTTTAGTCCTCTTCTCTCCAGACCACACAACCACCTCTTCAGGCTCTGCTCCACCTGCTCCCTGTTCTCACTAAAGACCCCAGAAAGGGTCTTCTCCTACTCCATTCCTGTTTCTTGGAATAACTTGAAAAGGTCTGAAGCTCTCGACCTTTAAGTGACTTTAAACATCTGTTAAGTTCATGGCAAAAACCAATGCAGACATGTTCCTGTTTATAGTATTTTACATCACTTTATATTTTAGCTGTTTATGTTATGTTTTTTATATCATTTCTTCCACTTACTTTTTATTTTATACACTTTTTTATGATTGTACTCTGTACCTCACTGTGTTCTTTGTTAAAACCAGGTCTTTTAAGGAGTCCTCGTGACTCAATGAGACTAAAGCCCGCAGTATACTCCAACGTACATCCGACTACGCGTATGTACGCCCGTACTGTAAGCAGAGCGCTCAGACTTCATGCTCGAGCGTCCACCCTGAGCAGCTGCAGTCAGCTCCACAGACAACAAGCGTTTACCTTCCGAACAAACTGGGATCACCGATTGGTCATTTGCTGACGCCTACTGGATTGATTTATAGGTTGGAAGAAGAAAAAAAACGAGAGCTGGCAACCTCAGCCACAGCAGTGTTCTGTGTTTATATTTTGTTAATAAAAATATCAAAAAATTAAAATAAAAAAACAGGGAGCGTTGATCCTGCAACCCACACATCAGACCAGCCCACCAGGAAATCTCCAGACCCTCCCGCAGCCACGCTGGACCTAAGTTTACTTAGCACGTGACAAATTCCTTCATTTCTCATCATTTCAGTCATGGCATCAACGGAGGAGGAAGAGATCACTTGCCTCTTGGCAAAAAAACAAAAGAAAAGGTCAGATCAGGGATGAAGAAGGGGAATTTAATACATTGGTGTCACATACAAAACAGTCCGTCGCCGGGTAGTTTATTGTGCGACATACAAACGCGTATGTTATGTACCAGGGGAATTAGTATTTAATGTTTGTTTATGTTGACGCCAGCAGCGCCACCACTTTAAACACTCCTGATTTTAATCAGGCTTGATTATCCCACTCTAGTGGACTGCGTGTCAGGCACGCCTATATAAATGCTGGGCCGAGATCTGAAGGGCGCAGAGGTTTTGGAGTAAGGAAGCTGAGGTTCCTTGGTGAAGCAATTAGAGGTTCGGTGAAAGAAGTGGAAGTTGTGCCCAAGTGTGTTCTCCGCCCACCCCTGGCCGTTTGGTTCACTCCTGCAGGAGTTGTGGTTGAGCCGGTGCGCTCGTGTGAGTTCTGACTAGAGCTGTGTGTTGGAACAGGTGTTGCACGTGTGAGTTATAATACAAATAGCTACTGATGTGTGGCTGACCATGGAGGGTCAGCTAGTATTGTTAAAATTACCTGTTTGCTTTTTTCTTTTGAGAACTTTTGACCTGGTGAGTTTAGGTAGTCCCATTTTCGTTTCTACATTGTAGCTGGAAGTTTTTACCATTAGTCCGCCACCTGACAGGCTTCGACGGCCCTACCCGGGGTTGGCCCTGTTCAGGTGTCGTTATTTTAATTTTGGCCAAACTTATCAGATCTTACTTTCAGTTACTACTTTTTTTTTTTTTTTTTGTGACACGGGGCAAGAAGAAGGTATGCTCCTGTTTTTTTGTTCCAGAAGGGAGCCGGCTGTGAACACCTTGCCTGCTGCCTGGAGAAACTTGAGCTGAAAAATAAAGTCTTATACATAGTTCCCATGTGACGTCACATATAGGAGCCAAGATGGTCTAGTGGCAGGGCTTTTGACTTGGGACCCGAAGGACGCGGGTTCGCGCCCTGGCCACTACCCACCTTGGGGTGTCTATGAGTGCACACCTATTTCTCCAGCTCCCCGGCGCTTTCGGGCTGCTCACTGCACCACCTGGTAGGTGGTTGGGTTAAATGCAGAGACGAATTTCGTCTGTGTATGGGAAACATACGCAGATGACAGGAAAAGACTATTATTATTATTATTATTATTATCTGTGGAATTTCCGAGTGGACCCTCCCTAGTAGAGGCAGAGCAGCAATGACAGCGTAGTCTACTGGATGTGCATTTTTCACGTTTTTTTGTTGTTGTTAATTTCTAATTAATTGCAATGGTTACTTTGTGTTGGGTCAGTGGGTGTTTCAGTCGTGTAGACGTTTGGGCAACGCGCAGGTTTCACTTAATCAAAAAAAAAGTAAACGTGAAGGATTTATCTCATCGGAGATGCTCACAGCAGCTCCATCGCTCTCTGACTGCTCGGATCTGCTCAGAAGACGTCGTGCTTTTGGCCGGTAAACAAAATATTCTACATAAATCATTTTGTGAAACAATGTCAGAACAATGTTAGAGTACAACTGTCTGTGTGTTAGAGCCGTTTTTTCTTCTTCCATTATTTAGCAGCATTGTCTTGCTGTGGTTAGCTTAGCATCTCGCTAACGCGACAACGGCCTCCTCATGCCTGGACAACGACCGTCGGGGAGACCGCCCCAGTGGGGGAAGGAGGACGGGAGCCAAGTCGTGCGGGCGACGCGTCGGTCCCATGGGACGTGCCCCCGCGGCCGCGACAGATCCACGCTGTCTGACCTACCTGAGCTCGCCGCGAGCCTCCGTGCGACAGACCCTCTGTATCCGCTCCGGATGCTAACGCAACATGCTAACTTCTAACACGGTAACACTCAAAGTGTTGGTCCTGGTCCGTGTTGAGCCTGGACTGTTTGTGCTGGCTGTGTCCTTACCCAAGTGGAGGAGTTTAAGTATCTCGGGATCTTGTTCACGAATGAGGGAAAACTGGAGCGTGAGATCGATAGGCGGATAGGTGCAGCGTCCGCAGTGAAGCGGGCGCTGTACCGGTCTGTCGTGGTGAAGAGAGAGCTGAGTCAAAAGGCAAAGCTCTCAATTTACCGATCGATCTACGTTCCCACCCTCATCTATGGTCATGAGCTTTGGGTTATGACCGAAAGAACAAGATCTCGGATACAAGCGGCTGAAATGAGTTTTCTCCGCAGGGTGTCTGGACTCTCCCTTAGAGATAGGGTGAGAAGCTCAGTCATCCGGGAGGGACTCGGAGTAGAGCCGCTGCTTCTCCACATCGAGAGGAGCCAGTTGAGGTGGCTCGGGCATCTGGTTAGGATGCCTCCTGGACGCCTCCCTGGTGAGGTGTTCCGGGCATGTCCCACCGGGAGGAGACCCAGAGGAAGACCCAGGATACGCTGGAGGGACTATGTTTCTCGGCTGGCCTGGGAACGCCTTGGGATTCCCCCAGAGGAGCTGCTCCAAGTGGCTGGGGAGAGGGAAGTCTGGGCCTCCCTACTTAGGCTGCTACCCCCGCGACCCGACCCCGGATAAGCGGAAGAAAATGGATGGATGGATGGATTTATTTAGCTGGTTAGATATGATTGAGACAGTTTACACGTCTTTTTTGGATTTAAAGCTGTGAAGCTCTGCGCTGTGAAGCCGGTGTGCATTCCTCGTAGTAATTAAATAATTAATGATATCAGAGTAACTACTTGGTGACAAGTTGTCCGCTTCGTCTGCCATGATTTCTTTCTCCAACTCATTCAACTCCGACCACTGCCATTTTGCTCTTGTGCCTTGGTGAAGCTAGTACGGTAATGTATTTAGCTGTGGTAGCTCGAGTCTGTTTGTCCGCCATTTCTGCCTTTACGGGTGGCGAAAAGCCCGGTATTGCGCAATACTCGCCAGGTGTATGGGAACTATGTATTTAACCTTCTTTTGGTCTTGTGTCCATCAAATATGTTGTGTCCAAAAAGGGACGTAACAACGTACGCGGTCATAAAAATTTAGCTTTGCGCATACATGCCCTGCATGGTATGCTCATACCTCCGCGTACATACACGTGTACCTCTGTGTAAGGACATATGCGGGAGTATACTGGGGAGCTTCACCTGTAGAAATAAAGTTTGAATCTCCCGATGCATGCTCAATAATCCAGGTAGAAAAATCTAAAAAAGTTAATTCTGGTCCTCTGGACATTAAAAAAAATTGTAGAAATGTTTTGTCTTTCCTCCAACAGACTTCTTCAGTTTGAGGAGCTGTATTCAGCTCAATCTTATAAATAGCACCTTCTCATAGTGGATCAACCAGTTTGCTGATGACAGCCGAAACCAGCTGCTCACATGATCAAGGAGGACCATCAGCCTAAAGATGGATCGTTAGCACCCTGATGGCTGTTTGCTATTCACAGAGGGCTGAGTGATACTAGCAATAACAGCATTGTAAGAGGGGACAGTTGAACCCGGAGGCCTCCACCTCTGTTTAATGATGGACGGTTTCTTTTCACAAAGATGGCCTCCTTTACTCCTCTCTCAAACCATCGTTCCTCTCTATCAAGGATGTGAACATCTTCATCCCTGAAAGAGTGACCGCTGGCCTGGAGATGAGTGTAGACTGCAGAGTCCTGGCCTGATCACCAGCTGAATACAGCAGCTCAGACTGAAGAAGTCTTTCAGAAGAAAGACAAAATGTTTCTACAATTTTTTTTGATTGTTTTGTTTTTCTTAATGTGCAGAGGACCAGAATTAACTTTTATAGAGAAAGGTTGAATCATTCTTTCAACCTGTCCATTGGAGCCGTCATTTCTAACCCGAGCCCTAAGCCTGGCCCCACCTGAACTGAATTATATGATAACAGGGCCTGCCATACATTCAGCAGCCGCACGCAGCCATTTCACCGCGAGCTGACCAGCCTGGAAAGAGGTAAAAAGTTCAGTTAAGCTTCAGATGGAACTAAACTGCCAGGAAGTGATCCATCACCCAAATGGACGTTCATTCTGTCGCTGCATTAATTTCTTTTTTTTTTTTCATTTACTCTTTATTTATTCAGGTAGTCTCATTGAGCCATGAGAACTCATTTTCAAGAGAGACCTGTTTTTTAGGGAGCAGATGGTTGGGATTAAGGGCCTTTCTCAGGGGCCCAGAGTGGGGTGAATGAGAGTGGAGGCAGGTGTGGGTGTTTCACCTTTTTTCACCCACATTTTTTTATGTTGTCTATACCGGGGCTTGAACCGGTGAACTTCCGATCACAGGCCCGCCATCTCTAACCTCTTCTCCACCACTCCCCCTACTTCCCACTCAGCGGACACACGTGCAGCCAACAACCCAAACAGGTGAGATCTCAAAGTTGACGTGTCAGAGCAGGGTCTGTGTCTGAATAAATCAGAATGGAGGCAGAAACAGGGTTTAAATGCTTTTGTATGGCCATGAAAAGACAAACACCCCCTCAGCTCCAAATCTTCTGCCCCGTTTATTCAGCCACGCGTCCCCAACCGTTAATAATTAATTAAAAATGCATTTTTTTCCCCCGAGTTTGGACCTGTAATTACTGTTTATTCGTTGGGTCGTGTGGGGTTTGTAAATGATGACTGCGGGCTGGGGCCGGGTCTGATCGTATTATTTGGGCCCGAATGCAACTGTACTGTCCATCACCATAAAACATAAATGTCATCATCATTGTAAATACTGTATAAATGTCTAATTCTAAATGACAGACAAGTGTTTTATCCAAAACATTGAATTTTTTGTTGTAGCAGAACCAGTACTTAATTTGTAAATCAACTCAGACCTCAAATAGGAAGGAGCAGGAGGGGGTGGGGGGTGGTCTGGGGGTTCTCCACCAGAAAATTTTGAATGAAGTATATGCCATTTCCTGCTTCTGGTGTATTTTAACAGGTTGTTAAACATCTAGTTTTACCTACACAAGTAACACTTGATTCAATAACTGCTTGAGAGAGCAACAAGTGGCCTGACCAACAGCTCTCCTTGTGTGAATAGAGCATATACTCTGTTTGTCTCGAGCATCCTCATACCCACCATTGTTTTGAAACATGACATAAATCATGTGAATTACCCACCAAACATTTTTCTCATATTTTTAATAAATTATCAAAATTTTATTAATGGTCCACTTAAACTGTAAAACTGATTTGCAACTTATTTGTGCTGTTAAGTTATATTTGTGTGTTTTTAATTAAATTGCCCATGACTGAACTTTTAGAGGCGGATGTTTTGTTTAAGGGTAGAAGCAGAAATGTTTATTTGAAGGAGCAGCTCTGATGTGATATTAAGAAGCTCATACGTGGCTGTTGTGTTTAAAATTAGTGTTTATGTAACTATTTTCATATTACAAATCCAATATAGGTTTTATTTGTTCAAGGCAGTCAGATTTGGTCATAACTTTATTATTAGTAAGCCTGGGCGTTACTGGATCCAAGCAAACAATTACCGGAACACACCCTGTCAAAATAAGAGCGTTCCCGGATCCTGTTCTGTCAGGATCCGGCTCAAATTAAGACCTGAACCGAAACATCACAGGACACAAATGCTAAAAGAAAAAAAACAACAACAGCAGCAGTCTTTCTTCCTTTTAACTGTTTGAAGGTGGACTGGAGGAAGAATCTCAAAAATGATGCAGGTGCAAACGTGGCTGAGCAGCAGCAGTTTTTAAACATTATTCAGGCTGTCAGTGCACAAATCCCCCTGATCACTACCCTGTTCAAGTTTTTTTGTCCTGTAGCTCATCGCACAACTTTGAAATAAAGCCTGAAAATTAAACACACTCTGACCTTCATCAAAAATAATGGGCTTTAAATGTGCCTCATAGTTTGATGCACAATGAAGATAAAATCTGCATCAGATGGCAAGAAAAAGATGGAGATCAGTGGGATTTTGGTGAAACATTAAAAAACAGCCCTCTTTAGAGCTCTACAGCTCAGACTCAACACAGACACACTCAAAACTTCAAACAGGCCACAAAACTTTGGCCTTAAGAGTCACATTTACCGTTTAGTTTTCTCTTTAATTTCCTGGTGGGTCAGTGAAGTGTTTGTCTTTATGTTTCTGACAGGTGAGTCTGACAAGTGTGTCCTCTCAGGTGAAACTTGTTGTTGGGTGGAATTATGGCGTCACGGAGAAGCTGTTTCTGCCTTCATGTGCTCCTGACCTGCCGGCCCTGATCGGGTTTCATCAGGGCCAAGCTGCTCACAGGACCAGAAACAGTCA